>SRSE01000715.1:0-119985 GCA_005024645.1 Planiliza haematocheilus
GCGCTACCAGGAGACAAAACTGAATCGATCCCTCCATCATCATGAATCAACACAGAACTGACAGAAAAGCTCCGTGACAGTCACAGAAAGGTTAAACCTCAGAGCAGCTTCCTTTGGTTTCCCCTCAGCGTCTGTGGTGACGTTTGTCAAGAGAACATTTGTGACAAAAAAAGAAGAAGTCAGCTCTATGTGATCACTGTCTCTTGATGTCTCTTATTTGTTGTCTTTTCAGTCAATTTGCATTTTTTAAAAGTCATTTTTAGCCTTTTTATTCATCTTGCATCTCTTTCACTATCGTTCCAGGTGTAGCTAAACACGCTGCAAACTGCTTGGAGCTTAAAAACCTGCAGCTTCACTCCAGCATTCAGAGACTGATCGTCTGTGGTTAAAAGCTTCCTGCTGCAGAATCACACCTCAAGTCCTCAGCTCATGTTTTAAACTAAATACTACAGCTGACTATATAAAGAATGTGACTGCTGTGTCCAGCAGGTCTGTTCAGTAATTCTTCCATCTGAGGATAAACCTCAAACATGTCACGTTACCAACAAACAGCGATGCATTGAATAATATCTGTGGAGACGATGAACGCTGATGTTTGACAAATTTAAAAACACTTGTGTGAAGAAAACTCTGCAGAGATGAAGCATGACGATTTGAACTATTTGTGGACACTGATTAAAAGTTAACTTCTGCAGCTTTAAAACATTTTCTTTCTCATGACTCAGTGAATAAAATGAGACCAGGTCCAGATTATAAGAGGAAGTCTTCAACTTTACTTCCTCTGACATGAATAAATATTTCTGGTCTTTATCTATGTGGTTATTAACATTTGGAGAGTAAAAATAATCAGTTTAACATCTTTAATCAGTCAACATGTATCACACTCTTCACTTTTAGAAAAACTCTTTATTAGTTTTCATACAAATCTTTTCTTAATGTGAAACATGATCAGTTTTAATCAGGAAGCAAAGTCAAAAGAAGAAGGTCAATGAACACATGATGAGGATAAAACAGAACAGAGTCCAGCTTCCACAACCCTGACAGACCAAGAACTTTATCTGATAGATTATTATTGTTAGAATGAAAATACTCAGGTACAGTTTAAGGAGCTGATAGATGACTAAACTCCATGATCATCTCCTTTTCCACATTTACACAGAAAGACAAGGTTTCACCAAAACAGGAAGACAACCACCCCAGAGAGTAACAGGACAACAGAGGATCTCACCACAACTCCTATAGATTCAACCCTGAGTCCAGAGTCTCCAGCTTTCTCCAGGAATGGATTAGGTTCAGGTTCACTGTCTTTCTCATTGACTGGATTCTTCATTCTGCAGGAGAACTTTTGAACTTCTTGTGTTTCATTGTCGTTGGTGATGTCCATGTCTTGTTTTGACTCCTTCCACTCTCCGTCTCCCATCCTCCAGTAGAAAGTGACAGGTTCAGACTCTGTAATGTCTCCATCACACAACAAGTTACAGCTGTTTGAAGCTGCGCCACAGGTTAATGGTCTCAGAGTCAGAGAAGGATCGGGCACTTCCTTGATCGCCCAGGCTGAATACCACTGAAGATGAAAAACGTTGATCTTCACTACATACGTTCCACTGTCATCTTTAGACATGTTGTTGATCTTCAACTCACCAGTTTCAACGTTCAGCTCTGTGCGTCCATTAAATTGACCATAATAAATCAATGGAACTCCATTCGTTGCCCATTCAGCCATCGGGTTACCATTGAATTTCCAAACAATGCTGGAGATCGTACTGGAGTCAGGAGGCTTCAGAACCATCGTACCACCAAGTTTGAAGTATATATTCTTGATTTCAGAAGAGTTGGACGTCGCCAACAGCAGCGCTGCCAGGAGACAAAACTGAATCGATCCCTCCATCATCACAAATCAACACAGGACTGACAGAAAAGCTCTGTGACGGTCATAGAAATTTCACACCTCTGAGCAGCTTCCTTTGGTTTACCCTCCCCTTGTGACAAAAAAAGAAGTCAGCTCTATGTGTTCACTGTCTCTTGATGCTTATTTGTTGTCTTTTCAGTCAATTTGCATTTTTTAAAAGTCATTTTTAGCCTTTTTATTCATCTTGCATCTCTTTCACTATCGTTCCAGGTGTAGCTAAACACGCTGCAAACTGCTTGGAGCTTAAAAACCTGCAGCATCACTCCAGCATTCAGAGGCTGATCGTCTGTGGTTAAAAGCTTCCTGCTGCAGAATCACACCTCAACTCCTCAGCTCATGTTTTAAACTAAATACTACAGCTGACTATATGAAGAATGTGACTGCTGTGTCCAGCAGGTCTGTTCAGTAATCCTTCCATCTGAGGATAAACCTCAAACATGTCACGTTACCAACAAACAGCGATGCATTGAATAATATCTGTGGAGACGATGAACGCTGATGTTTGACAAATTTAAAAACACTTGTGTGAAGAAAACTCTGCAGAGATGAAGCATGATGATTTGAACTATTTGTGGACACTGATTAAAAGTTAACTTCTGCAGCTTTAAAACATTTTCTTTCTCATGACAGACATGACAATGAATAAAATGAGATCTGGGGCCTCATGTACTAACAGTGTAGATTTCCTTCTAAATCGTGACGTAAACTCAGATTTAGAAGCATTTTAAAGCACATTTCCTTTGTACATCCCAATCCAGCGTACCCGACTCCTCCCTGTCCACGCTCCTTTTAAATATGCAAATTATATTTAAATTGACCCTGCACCTGAGATTCTCCTCTCTGCACGATCAGAAAACGAAAACATAAGAATGAGTAAGACGAGAAAGAAGAAGAACTTGACAGAAAGTGAATTGGAGACGCTGCTCACTGGAGTGGAGATGCTCATAAATGTCTCTTTGTCACGCTGCCACAATGTTTACTTGCATTTGTTCATCACGTATGATCTGTACACTGATGAATGAAAATGTTTCCTGTTGACATTTACTAATTCATGCCATGGTGCTTTTCTATCAATGTGTGTGCAGTCCATAGCTCTGATTCCATTCAGAAACCGTCTCTGGCTGCAGATTGCTCTTTAATGTTGACCTGTTCAGATGCATTGTGGGAATCTGATCTACCTGGCTGACATGAGGAGAACTCCGTCCCACACGGCTTGCGTGGCTCTGCTCAGGGTCGACTGGCTCAGTCCCGATCGGTCGGAGTAATAGTTTTCACATTGATGACAGTTTCCCAGCATCACCTCTAAGTGTCAAAGCCAAAGGATCCACATCTGTAGAATCCTACATACGCCAGACACGTCGTTGGCGTTGGCACGGACAAAGTTTACGGACATTTCACTCTTGATACATCTGAACTTTTACGCGAGCGAGTACGTACGGAACGTTTGTACATGAGGCCCCAGGTCCAGATTATAAGAGGAAGTCTTCAACTTTACTTCCTCTGACATGAATAAATATTTCTGGTCTTAATCTATGTGGTTATTAACATTTGGAGAGTAAAAATAATGAGTTTAACATCTTTAATCTCCTCTCAGTCAACATGTATCACACTCTTCACTTTTATAAAAGCTCTTTATTAGTTTCCAAACAAATCTTTTCTTAATGTGAAACATGATGAGTTTTAATCAGTTTAAGGAGCTGATAGATGACTAAACTATTTACATGGAAAGACAAGGTTTTGATTTCTCCAAACCAGGAAGACAACCACCCCAGAGAGTAACAGGACAACAAAGGATCTCACCACAACTCCTATAAGTTCAACCCTGAGTCCAGAGTCTCCAGCTTTCTCCAGGAATGGATTAGGTTCAGGTTCACTGTCTTTCTCACTGACTGGGTTCTTCATTCTGCAGGAGAACGTCTCAACCCTTTTAGTTTCCTCATCGTTAATGATGTCCATGTCTTGTTTTGACTCCTTCCACTCTCCGTCTCCCATCCTCCAGTAGAAAGTGACAGGTCCAGACTCTGTAATGTCTCCATCACACAGCAGGTTACATCTTGGTGATGTTGGGCCACAGGTTAGTGGTCTCTGAAGGATGGAGCACTTCCTTGATCTCCACAAGTTCAAACCTTTGAGGCGGGAAGGTGTTGTTGATCTCCACTACATACTCTCCAGTGTCACCTTTATTTGTGTTTTTAATGTTCATCTCTCCAGTTTCAGTGTTCAGGGTTGTGCGTCCATTAAATTGACCATAATAAGTCAATGGAACCCCGCTCACCGCCCATTCAGTCACCAGGTTACCTTTGGACTTCCAAACAATGCTGGTGATTGTCACAGAGTCACGAGGCCTCAGAATCATCGCCTGACCAAGTTTGTAGTACGATACAATTTTTTGGAATGGATTTAAATGAGGTTCACTGTCTTTCTCACTGACTGGGTTCTTCATGGTGATCAGGACAGACAAACAACAATAACAAACAACCAGTAAAAACATAAAAATTTAAGAGCCGAGAAATAAAGTGCAGAGGTTGTAGATACAGTAAAAGTTTAAGAACATAGGCACTGTTCAAACGATTCGAACGAAGTTTTTTTTAAAATAGAGCGGAATGCTTCCATCGAAACAAGTTCTGACATTTTCAGTTCAGATTAGAGGGCAGTCCAAGCAGAGGGGGCAGAGAAACTGAATGCTTTTTTACCCGTTTCAGTTCGTAAACGAGGAGCAGAAAAATGCAGAATGTTCTTTAATCGTAGGGCGTAACGGCTTCTTGTTCTCTGAAGAAAAGTGAATAAATATGTGGGAACCAAACCTAAAAGAGCTTTATAAACTAGAGTCATCCAGTGTGTATAGCGTCTTACATCCGAGGAAGGCATGCCAGTTTTTGCATACAGTTCACAGTGGTGGATGAGGCGGCTACAACCAGTGATAAACCTCAGAGCACAATGATAGACAGGAGTCAAGGACTGAAGGCAGCTGGTTGAAGCTGACATATACACAACATCGCCATAATCAATCACATGCAAGAAAGTAGCTTGGGAAAAACACGATTTGTATTTGTAATACAAACCAAGCTTCACCCTTCATTTGGAGATCAAATTTTTAACATGTAATTTGAATGAAAGCTCCTCATCAATAATGAATCCCAGGTACTTATAGCTGGTAACCAGCTCTAGAGTTTCACCTTGGACAGTTCTGATTGTGGGGATATTCTCCAAGGGAACAGATGAATTTGAAAAAATCACTAGTTTGGATTTATCAGCATTTAGAACCAGCTTCAGTTTCTCCAAACAAATCTGCACTTCATCAAAGATGGATGGCAAAAATTCAAATGCCTGATTGGCTCTTTTCCCTTCTTAGAAGGGTGGTGCCCCGTGGTGATCTGGTAATTCAGATCCAATTATTTAATAATGAATTATTATTATTGATAATTATTAATTATTCATGATAGCCAAATCCCAATATTGAGTGCCTTCGTAACCAGGCCCAACACCAGTTTCAGTGTTCAGGGTTGTGAGTCAATCAAAGCTGCCGTGATAAGTCAATGGAACCCCGCTCACCACCCATTCAGCCACCAGGTTACCTTTGAACAATACACAATGCTGGTGAACACCCCAGAGTCAGGAGGCCTCAGAACCATCGTACCACCAAGCTTGAAGTATATTTTCTTGATTTCAGCAGAGTCGCCAACAGCAGCGCTGCCAGGAGACAAAACTGAATCAATCCGTCCATCATCACAAATCAACAAAGGACTGAAAGAAAAGCCACATGACAGTTATAGAAAGCTCAAACCTCAGAGTAGCTTACTTTATTTTCCCCTCAGCGTCTGTGGTAATGTTTGTCAAGAGAACATTTGTGACAAACAGAGCTCAACTAAAAATAGTCTATTGTCACTGACCATCTCTAGAAGCTTCTTTATTAGGGCACCAGCAATGACGTAGCAGAGACTCTACTGTTTTTATTCTGTTTATTATTAGTAGTATTACTTCATTTTTTTCCCTTCACTTTCCACCTCTAGTCGGCTTTTTGAGCATGGCAAAATGGGTCGGTGGCGCCATCTACAGACCAGCTCCTGAAGCCTTCTGCGCCTAAAAATGTGAACATTTGCACACATGTGTGACATCCCAGGATGCACAAAAAGTCAGTTGAAGCCATGTTGTAAACCCAAGAGGAAGTACAACCATTCTTGATGCCTTATGCTGTTTGCAGCTTTAATTAAAGTTCTTTTGAATCTTTTACATTGCTTTTGCATTCATAAAAAATAAAAACTCTTCAAACATGTAATTTAAACAAACAGTGATAATAAATATTGCAACAGTTTATGTCTCATTACATAAATAAATAATTTAAACACATATTGTATTTCTTTACATTCATTTTACATCTGTAGAGTAAAAAGTAATTATGTTTTACATCATGAGAAGGCACAGTAGGCAGAATGATTTCATTAGCTTGGGAAGCTAAGGAAGAAAAGGAACCAGTCAGTCTGGATTAGAACCCAAAACCTTCTGGCTGTGGGGCACCAGTTTTAATCTAACCCTAACCACCACACCACTGTGCCACTCAGCTTTTACTTTGTGCCTGAAAAGCAAGACCACGTTAACCTACTTTGGCAGTAATTCACTGGTTCATTTCCAGATTTAATTTGAAATGATTTTGTTTTTAAATTAGTTTATGATCATGCTCCAAAGTATCTGTTCAACCTGCAGATCGGTCAGTGTTGGTTGTCTCTAAGACAAACAGGAAGTTAAGAGGTGATCACGCCTTTTTAGTCGCTGTCAACCTACCTTTTGCTCAGCAGGCGGTATGACTCACTTCCTCTTTTTAAATCTTCTCTTAAAATACATTTTATCTCTTTGGCTTTTAACGTAGTTTCAGATGTTGGGTTTTTTCCTTTTATTTTTTAATTGTTCTATGATTTTAATAAATGCGTTCTATCTGATCTCATGTCTGTGTCCAGCACTGTAGCCACCTATGTTGTTTTTAAAGTGCTTTTTAAATAAAGGTTGATTGAATCATCACTTGTGTGAAGAAAACTCTGCAGAGATGAAGCATGATGATTTGAACTATTTGTGGACACTGATTAAAAGTTAACTTCTGCAGCTTTAAAACATTTTCTTTCTCATGACTCAGTGAATAAAATGAGACCAGGTCCAGATTATAAGAGGAAGTCTTCAACTTTACTTCCTCTGACATGAATAAATATTTCTGGTCTTTATCTACGTGGTTATTAACATTTGGAGAGTATAAATAATCTGTTTAACATCTTTAATCAGTCAACATGTATCACACTCTTCACTTTTAGAAAAACTCTTTATTAGTTTTCAAACAAATCTTTTCTTAATGTGAAACATGATCAGTTTTAATCAGTCAAAAGAAGAAGGTCAATGAACACATGATGAGGATAAAACAGAACAGAGTCCAGCTTCCACAACCCTGACAGACCAAGAACTTTATCTGATAGATTATTATTGTTAGAATGAAAATACTCAGGTACAGTTTAAGGAGCTGATAGATGATTAAACTCCATGATCATCTCCTTTTCCACATTTACACAGAAAGACAAGTTTTCGATTTCTCCAAAACAGGAAGACAACCACCCCCGAGAGTAACAGGACAACAAAGGATCTCACCACAACTCCTATAAGTTCAACCCTGAGTCCAGAGTCTCCAGCTTTCTCAAGGAATGGATTAGGTTCAGGGTCACTGTCTTTCTCACTGAATGTGTTGTTCATTCTGCAGGAAAACGTCAGGACCTTTTTAGTTTCCTCATCGTTGGTGATGTTCATGTCTTGTTTTGACTCCTTCCACTCTCCGTCTCCCATCCTCCAGTAGAAAGTGACAGGTCCAGACTCTGTAATGTCTCCATCACACAACAGGTTACAGCTGTTTGAAGCTGGGCCACAGGTTAATGGTCTCAGAGTCACAGAAGGATCGGGCACATCCTTGATCTCCACAGCTGAATACCACTGACGTTGTAAGATAATGTTGATCTCCACTACATACTCTCCAATGTCATCTTTACTCATGTTGTTGATCTTCAACTCTCCAGTTTCAGTGTTCAGCTTTGTGCGTCCATCAAAGCTGCCGTAATAAGTCAATGAAACTCCACTCACCGCCCATTTAGCCACCAGGTTACCATTGAACTTATACACAATGCTGGTGATTGCCACGGAGACAGGAGGCCTCAGAACCATCGTACCACCAAGCTTGAAGTACGTCGGTATTTTCTGGGCTTCAGCAGAGCTGGATGCTGAGTCTCCAGCTTTCTCCAGGAATGGATTGGGTTCAGGTTCACTGTCTTTCTCACTGACTGGGTTCTTCATTCTGCAGGAGAACATTTGAACTTCTTGTGTTTCATTGTCATTGGTTATGCTCATGTCTTGTTTTGACTCCTTCCACTCTCTGTCTCCCATCCTCCAGTAAAAAGTGACAGGTCCAGACTCTGTAATGTTTCCATTACACATCAGTTTGCAACTCTTTGAGGTCAAGTTACAATCCGTTGGTGTCACAACAGGATCGGGCACTTCCTTGATCTCCACAGCTTCAAACCTTTGAGGCAGGACTACGTCATTAATCTCCACTACATACTCTCCAAAGTCATCTTTACTCATGTTGTTGATCTTCAACTCTCCAGTTTCAGTGTTCAGGGTTGTGCGTCCATCAAAGCTGCCGTAATAAGTCAATGGAACTCCACTCATCGCCCATTCAGCCACCAGGTTACCTTTGGACTTATACACAATTCTGGTGATTGTCCCAGAGACACGAGGCCTCAGAACCATCGTACCACCAAGCTTGAAGTACAATAGTATTTTCTGAGCATCAGCAGAGTTGGACACTGAGTCTCCAGCTTTCTCCAGGAATGGATTAGGTTCAGGTTCACTGTCTTTCTCACTGACTGGGTTCTTCATTCTGCAGGAGAACGTTTGAACTTCTTGTGTTTCATTGTCATTGGTGATGTCCATGTCTTGTTTTGACTCCTTCCACTCTCCGTCTCCCATCCTCCAGTAGAAAGTGACAGGTTCAGACTCTGTAATGTCTCCATCACACAACAGTTTGCAACTGTTTGAAGTCAGGCCACAGGTTAATGGTCTCAGACTCACAGAAGGATCGGGCACTTCCTTGATCGTCCCAGCTGAATACCACTGAGGTTGTAAGACGTTGTTGATCTTCACTACATACGTTCCACTGTCATCTTTACTCATGTTGTTGATCTTCAACTCACCGGTTTCAGTGTTCAGTGTTGTGCGTCCATTAAATTGATTGTAATAAGTCAATGGAACTCCATTCGTTGCCCATTCAGCCATCGGGTTACCTTTGAACTTCCAAACAATGCTGTTGATCCTTTCAGAATCAGGAGGCCTCAGAACCATCATACCACCAAGCTTGAAGTATAAATTCTTGATTTCAGTAGAGTTGGACATCGCCAACAGCAGCGCTGCCAGGAGACAAAACTGAATCGATCCCTCCATCATCACAAATCAACACAGAACTGACAGAAAAGCTCTGTGACGGTTATAGAAAGCTCAAACCTCAGAGCAGCTTCCTTTGGTTTCCCCTCAGCGTCTGTGGTGACCTTTGTCAAGAGAACATTTGTGACAAAAAAAGAAGTCAGCTCTATGTGCCCACGGTCTCTTGATGCTTGTTTATTGTCTTTAAAGTAATTTTTAGTCTTTTTTTATAACTTTGCATCTATTTGAAGTCATTTTCAGTCTGAGAACCTGCAGCTCCACTCCAGCATCCAGAAGCTTTATTGACCTTTCAGTCTCTTTGCATCTATTAAACTCATTTTTAGTCTTTTTATTCATCTTGCATCAAACATGTCAAGTTACCAATAAGCAGCGATGCATTGAATAATATCTGTGGAGACGATGAACGCTGAAGTTTGAAAAATTTAATTTGTGGACACTGATTAAAAGTTAACTTCTGCAGCTTTAAAACATTTTCTTTCTCACGACTCAGTTAATAAAATGAGACCAGGTCCAGATTATAAGAGGACTTTACTTCCTCTGACATGAATAAATATTTCTGGTCTTTATCTATGTGGTTATTAACATTTGGAGAGTATAAATAATCAGTTTAACATCTTTAATCACCTCTCAGTCAACATGTATCACACCCTTCACTGTTTTCAAACAAATCTTTTCTTAATCAGAATCAGAATCAGCTTTAATGGCAAAGTATGTGCACATATAAGGAATTTGACTCTCTGTAGTACAGTACAGCTTAAATAGGTGAAATAAGAATAGAATAAAATAAAACACAATAAAATAGAAATAATGTCAAATAATGTGAAAAACCGAACAGAGTCCACCTTCCACAACCCTGACAGACCAAGAATTTTATCTGATAGATTATTATTGTTAGAATGAAAATACTCAGGTACAGTTTAAGGAGCTGATAGATGACTAAACTCCATGATCATCTCCTTTTCCACATTTACACAGAAAGACAAGGTTTCGTTTTCTCCAAAACAGGAAGACAACCACCCCAGAGAGTAACAGGACAACAAAGGATCTCACCACAACTCCTATAGATTCAACCCTGAGTCCAGAGTCTCCAGCTTTGTCCAGGAATGGATTAGGTTCAGGTTCACTGTCTTTCTCACTGAATGTGTTGTTCATTCTGCAGGAAAACGTCAGAACTTTTTTAGTTTCCTCATTGTTGATGATCTCTTTCTCTTGTTTTGACTCCTTCCACTCTCCGTCTCCCATCCTCCAGTAGAAAGTGACATCTCCAGCTCCTTCAATGTCTCCATCACAAAACAGGTTACAGTTTTTTGAAGCTGGGCCACAGGCTAATGGTCTCACAATCACAGACGGTTTCGGCACTTCCTTGCTCTCCTTAAATTCAAACCTTTGAGGCAGGACCTGGTTGTTGAGCTCCACTACATACTCTCCAATGTCCTCTTTACTCACGCTGTTGATCACCAACACTCCAGTTTTAGTGTTCAACTTTGTGCGTCCATTAAACCCTCCGTAATAAGCCAAGTCAACCCCGCTCGTTGCCCATTCAGCCACCAGGTTACCGTTGAACTTATAAACAATGCTGGTGATCGCCCCGGAGAAACGAGGCCTCAGAACCATCGTATAACCAAACTTGTAGTATGCCGGTATTTTCTGGGCTTCAGCAGAGTTGGACGTTACCAACAGCAGCGCTGCCAGGAGACAAAACTGAATTGATCCCTCCATAACACAGGACTGACAGAAAAGCTCTGTGACAGTTATAAAAAGCTCAAACCTCAGAGCAGCTTCCTTTATTTTCCCCTCAGCGTCTGTGGTAATGTTTGTCAAGAGAACATTTGTGACAAACAAAGCTCAACTAAAAATAGTCTGTTGTCACTGACCATCTCTAGAAGTTTCTTTATTAGAGGATGTTACACACATATGTAACACCTGAAGACGCACAAAATATGAACCTGACAGGAACTCTGTTATTTTGATTAGAACATTGAACATTAGACATTGTGCGGCCTTTTTTTTCAGTCATTCTTGACGCCTCATCAGATTGACTTAGTAGTAGGAAAGAATTTGCTGAAAAATAGGTGACGGAAAATGAGTTTTTGAGTTTTCATTGAAGGGGCGTGGCTGTTGTGGCCCCTCATGACTCACCAGTAAACATTCATTAAACATGTTGTAATTCAGCCATACTTTGTCCAAACTGCATCAAACTTTACATTATTGTTAATGGTCCCTAACTGAACACATCCATATGTCAATTCAGCTGCACAGAGTATCCATCGTGCCACGGTGCTTTGTTACTCCAGTGTGTCAGGCCTGAGGTGTGAGGGCCGTTCAACGCTGCTCGCAGATTTAATTTTAAGTTATTTTTAACCGTTTGCGTCGCTTTGCATTCACAGAAAACTAAAATCCCCCACTCTCAAACATGTCATTTAACCACACAGCGATAATAAACGTGGCAGCAGCTACGATTAGTATCAGAGCTCATGATCAGTGTTTAAATCAATGTGCAGGAGAAGAAGTGAAAACTAAACCTGTTCTGTCGGTGAACAAACTGAGACCAAGTCAACATTACAAGAGGACGTTTATTTCTCCTTACATAAATAAATAATTCTAAACACATATTATTTCTTTACATTCATTTTACATCTGTTAGAGTAAAAAATAATTATGTTTTACATCATGAGAAGGCACAGTAGGCAGAATGATTCATTAGCTTGGGCTGACGATGCAGCAGCCACTGACAGTTTGATAAAATGTTTTGTAAAAGACAATTTCTGTCATTATTTATCTGAACATGAACAGATTCTCTAGTTTTTAGGGTCCACGACACAAACAAAGCTCCTTCCTGTTTTATTAGATTAGTTGTGGGATGAAACCAGACATGAAACCACAGAGAAATAACACAATTCATCCCATATCAAACCTCATTCACCATAAAAATAATAAACTTATATAAACTTGACTTCTGATTAAACACTTTGTGAGTTCAGTCACTTTAACTCTGCCTTTAAAAACACGAGTTTGTATGATTTACAAATTGGCAATTAGCAGCTGATATAAGGAATCATGAGACCTTTACATCCACAGTCAGCCATGTTTCTACGGTCATCCCGGAAAGGACAAGGCGATCTCTTTTATTATTTGTTTTTGCAATGTACAATCTCACCACTAGGTGTCACTAAATCAGAGACACTGGCCCTTTAAGATCCAATAAACTGTGAATCTTCAAGTCACTGCGCTCAGGCCCCCAGCGCTGAAGTGATATGATCATCTGTTGCTAATAAAAACATCAGAAGTACTTTTACAAGACGACGGGATCCCAGTCTGTAAACAATCTGTGAGATAATACTAAATAAACTGGACGCGTCATATGACCTTCTGTTAAAGCACAGTAGAGTAACGTGACCGCACCTTTACACCGTTACGTGTAACTAAAAGTTAATAAATTTATATATCAAATCAAACTCAGATTTGATCTTTTACAAAAAAAAATATCTTTTTCAGACAAAAACCAAAGTTAAATCCCAGAAAGACGAAGGTCAATCTAACCCGACACGTTGTAGAGCCAACGTTGTGCCCTATGCTGGTTTGTCACTGTATGCTAACACTGTAGCATGATCAGGACAGAGTGGTCACGATTCATCTCTGACATCTTTGTGGTCCTAAAATGCACCTCGAGGAACTCGTATCAAAACACAGATGTGAAGTTTGTAAGCTGCACGTTTGAGTTTCCCGCTTCCCAAACTCTCTGGAATGTAAAGTCATCGTTTATCTGGTCTTCCTCCAGAAAAGGCCACAAACAAATAAGACCACAGAGCTTCGGCTGAGCGGCTCAAATACAAGGAGAACGATTTAAATCAGCCGACGACGCTCTCGTCCCGGAGGCAGAGTTCTGCTCGAGCCCCGCTGGAATGTTAAGAAAACCTGGTGGTCAGTCCTTTAAGGTAATGAAAAGGAACAGTTCACCATTCTGAGGCAGTGTTTCCAAGAGGAATGACATGTGGACATGGATGAAGACGAAGCTTCAGTCGTGGTTTGAGGTTCATTCGTCATCCTCATACAAAAGAGCCTGAAAAGAAAAAAAATTAAGCAAATTAAACTGCTGCTGAAGATGAATCCAGGTCGGTCCTTGTTGCTGTTAAATTATCTAAATCTGAGGCTTCGTTCACACCTTCATGATCGACACCTGTCCATCCACCTGGTCTTAATGTAAATGTGTCTCCACATACATCCCCAGCCAGCTTGTGTGTCTGTAAATAAGCCTGGACACTAACATTAACCTGGACTCTAGAGACCAGATCAGTGTTCACACCTGGACTCTGGAGACCAGATCAGTGTTCACACCTGGACCTGTTCAACCTGGACTCTAGAGACCAGATCAGTGTTCACACCTGGACCTGTTAAACCTGGACTCTAGAGACCAGATCAGTGTTCACACCGGGACCTGTTTAACCTGGACTCTAGAGACCAGATCAGTGTTCACACCTGGACCTGTTTAACCTGGACTCTAGAGACCAGATCAGTGTTCACACCTGGACCTGTTCAACCTGGACTCTAGAGACCAGATCAGTGTTCACACCTGGACTCTAGAGACCAGATCAGTGTTCACACCTGGACCTGTTTAACCTGGACTCTAGAGACCAGATCAGTGTTCACACCGGGACCTGTTTAACCTGGACTCTAGAGACCAGATCAGTGTTCACACCTGGACCTGTTTAACCTGGACTCTAGAGACCAGATCAGTGTTCACCCCTGGACTCTAGAGACCAGATCAGTGTTCACACCTGGACCTGTTTAACCTGGACTCCAGAGACCAGATCAGCGTTCACCCCTGGACTCTAGAGACCAGATCAGTGTTCACACCTGGACTCTAGAGACCAGATCAGTGTTCACACCTGGACCTGTTTAACCTGGACTCCAGAGACCAGATCAGCGTTCACCCCTGGACTCTAGAGACCAGATCAGTGATCACACCTGGACCTGTTTAACCTGGACTCTAGAGACCAGATCAGTGTTCACACCTGGACCTGTTTAACCTGGACTCTAGAGACCAGATCAGTGTTCACACCTGGACCTGTTCAACCTGGACTCTAGAGACCAGATCAGTGTTCACACCTGGACCTGTTCAACCTGGACTCTAGAGACCAGATCAGTGTTCACACCGGGACCTGTTTAACCTGGACTCTAGAGACCAGATCAGTGTTCACACCTGGACCTGTTTAACCTGGACTCTAGAGACCAGATCAGTGTTCACACCTGGACCTGTTCAACCTGGACTCTAGAGACCAGATCAGTGTTCACACCTGGACCTGTTTAACCTGGACTCTAGAGACCAGATCAGTGTTCACCCCTGGACTCTAGAGACCAGATCAGTGTTCACACCTGGACCTGTTTAACCTGGACTCCAGAGACCAGATCAGCGTTCACCCCTGGACTCTAGAGACCAGATCAGTGTTCACACCTGGACCTGTTCAACCTGGACTCTAGAGACCAGATCAGTGTTCACACCTGGACTCTAGAGACCAGATCAGTGTTCACACCTGGACCTGTTTAACCTGGACTCCAGAGACCAGATCAGCGTTCACCCCTGGACTCTAGAGACCAGATCAGTGTTCACACCTGGACTCTAGAGACCAGATCAGTGTTCACACCTGGACCTGTTTAACCTGGACTCCAGAGACCAGATCAGCGTTCACCCCTGGACTCTAGAGACCAGATCAGTGATCACACCTGGACCTGTTTAACCTGGACTCTAGAGACCAGATCAGTGTTCACACCTGGACCTGTTTAACCTGGACTCTAGAGACCAGATCAGTGTTCACACCTGGACCTGTTTAACCTGGACTCTAGAGACCAGATCAGTGTTCACACCTGGACCTGTTCAACCTGGACTCTAGAGACCAGATCAGCGTTCACACCTGGACCTGTTCAACCTGGACTCTAGAGACCAGATCAGTGTTCACACCTGGACTCTAGAGACCAGATCAGTGTTCACACCTGGACCTGTTCAACCTGGACTCTAGAGACCAGATCAGTGTTCACACCGGGACCTGTTTAACCTGGACTCTAGAGACCAGATCAGTGTTCACACCTGGACTCTAGAGACCAGATCAGTGTTCACACCTGGACCTGTTTAACCTGGACTCCAGAGACCAGATCAGCGTTCACCCCTGGACTCTAGAGACCAGATCAGTGTTCACACCTGGACCTGTTTAACCTGGACTCTAGAGACCAGATCAGTGTTCACACCTGGACCTGTTTAACCTGGACTCTAGAGACCAGATCAGTGTTCACACCTGGTCCTGTTTAACCTGGACTCCAGAGACCAGATCAGAGTTCACACCTGGACCTGTTTAACCTGGACTCCAGAGACCAGATCAGTGTTCACACCTGGACCTGTTTAACCTGGACTCTAGAGACCAGATCAGTGTTCACACCTGGACCAGGTTAACCTGGACTCCAGAGACCAGATCAGTCATAGTGATCCTACCTGGCTAATGTAAGTTTCTCTTGCTGTGGATAACAGAGTCTACGTCACCTTGCTCTCCAGGACTCGGCTCCGTGTGGGGCTGCTGATCTCCTCCAGAGTCTCTGCTGCAGGTTTGTTCAGAGTTTCTGGTAAGAGGAGGCCCAGACACCCGGCGGACAGTCCACTCAGACAGAACACGGTGAAGGGCATGGAGGTATGGAGCGCCCGCTGTAACGCAAACAGTTTGACTTAACAAACATACGTCTTATGTTGTCTAAGGCAAAAAGAACATTTATTATTTATGAAGAGGATATAAAAGCAAAATAACGGCTGTGATAACACTAAAAGAAATTTGGTGTAATTCAACGAACCCACCACTAGGTGTCAATACATGCTGATATTTAACAGGTGCTGCTCACATGGTTGAGTTAAGGTCGAAGGAGTTTGCTTCAAACCTGTTTTGTTTTGTTGTAAATGACAGATTCACTGATAAAAACAAATAAATAAAAGAAAACAAATAAAATGCAGACAGGAGATGACAACAAGAAATCATTGCTTCTTGTAACTACAATAAGAAGTTCAGTATAACATTGATATATTTTAAGAAATAAAACGTATGTGATAAATAATATAATTAAAGTTTTAATAAATGTTTTGTGGGAAGTTTCCACCTTTCTGATTCAAATATTTTCTGCTACGTATATAAAAGATAAACCAGCCACAGACTGTTACCTCCAGGTAGGCAGAGGAGATTTGCATACTTGGTTCTAACCAAATGAGTAATGACATTTCACGAAAGATATGAGGAAAACAAACAGTATAATAAGACATTAATAAAAACTGATCTTAAAGGTCACTTCTCTCTCAACTCTTTCATGACAGACATGAGGTGGTTTTTGTTTTTTAAAACAGTCTCGGTGATAAGAGGCAGCCCCGCCCACTGAGGGCTACGAGGAGGTTTCAGAGTGAATCATCACACAGAATTTCCACTTCATTCAAGTAACTGAGATGTGCCGTTTAACATTTCACTGTACTGACGTTATGATTGGGGAAACGCCCATCTGAACTCCAGGGACTTTTTTTGTGTGGTTCACTCTGCTTTAACTCTACAGTATTAGGGAAGTGCAGCTGAAAAATAGTTCAAGGGTCAATTTTTTTAAGAATCTGTGCGCCAACGCCCTGCTGACCATCACATCATCAAATTCCATCACCAAACATGCCTGACAAACTGAATCCAGATGTTTAGCTGCAGATGGCGTGTCCCTTAAAGTCAACTGGAAGTTTAGCTCAACATTTCTGTGATGAACCAGAGCATTCAGTGGAATAAAAACTGTACCTTACTGCTGCTGCTTCATGCTTTGTCAAAATGTTACAGGAAGAAACTAATAGCGATGAACAGAAATGAAAGAATGACGAGGAAACTCAGAAGCTTAAAGGCTCAGTTCAGACCTGACGTTAACATCCACTCTATCAAGACAAACTGTCAGCTACAGTGAAATGGATGAGTCTTCTTACCATGGAAGGAACAAACGGTGCAAGGATTCCACCGACTCTGCACGACATGGAACAAACTCCCAAACCAGCGTTTCTGAAATGTAAATGACTCACTGAGTATTTTAGGACATTAACACGAAAACCAGTTTTTAAACATTTCAGAATCAGAATCAGCTTTATTGGAAGAACAACTAATCACCTGATAACTGTCGGGTAGAGCTCAGACGTGTAGACGTAGGCGATGTTGAACGCTGCACTGACCGACAGTTTTCCCAGAAGCGCCAAAGACGTAACGTTCAGCAGAGTCCCTGAGAGGAAACAAGACGATCCTTCATCAGACGCACAAATAGAATTTTAAGGTCCAATCAGAGTCCACGTGTTCATACGTGTCTCCATCAGTGTAATGAGACTCAGGTGTGGTTCAGGTCCTGGTTTAGTTTCATTGTCTCAGTCTGATGTTTGTGGACAAAGGAGCTTTGTCTCAGAGCTCAGAGAAAGAGTTGTTGTTGCTCATCAGGCTGGAAAAGGTTCCAGAAGCATCTCTAAAGAGTTTGGAAGCCACAAATAATCCACAGTCAGACAGATTGAAGACGACAGGAGTGGTCCACCAACAAAGATCACTCCATGATAGTCTGAGAGGAACCAGAGGAACCCAGGGGAACTTCTAAGCAGCTAAAGGCCTCTCTCTCATTGGCTGATGGTAATGTTGATGAATCCACTGAACAACCATGGTGTGATGGACAAAGACACTGCTCTCCAAGAAGAACATTTCTAAACATCATGTGGACAAGACAGAAGACTACTGGGACAATGTTTAGTGGACAGATGAGACCAAAGTAGAATAGTTTGGTTTAAATGAGATGAAGCATCAGAACCTCATCCCTCCATCAAACATGGGGGTGAAGCTAATGTCCTGGTTTGGGCCTGTTCTGCTGCATCTGGACCAGGACGCCTTGTCCTCATTGATGGACCAATGAACTCTAAAAGAAAATGTCAGGACATCTGTCCATGAGCTGAATGTGAAGAGAAACTGAGTCATGCAGCAAGACAAGGAGAACCAAGAACACAAGTGGTTCTACAAGAGAACGGTTAAAGAAGAACCAGATGAATGTTTAGGAACGGCCAAGTCAAAGTCCTGACCTTAATCCAAGAGAAATGTTGTTGTTGGACCTGAAGCAGCAGTTGATGTGAGGAAACCCACCAACATCTCAGAACTGAAGTGGTTCTGTTCTGAGGAACCAAGCTGCTGGAGAACACTGATCAGCTGTTACCAGGAGGAGGACACAGCAGAGACTGGACACCAGGAGGACATGACTTTAACACCTCACACATGAACAAACGATTCATCTTCTTGAATAAATGAATACAAAAGTACAATATTTCTGTTTAATTAGTTCGTTTAAGTTCTATTTAGTTGTTTTTGTACAAATGAGGCATTATGAAGTATTACGCAACTCAACCTGAGTGCTTCTTCATCTCATAACACCTCAGACTGTGGTTACGCTGCGGGTTGTGACATCAACCTCAGCTCTGCCTGAAGCCAAAACATCCTCCCTGCACATACTTCACTGACAGCGTTCTCTACAGAAGACACAGCGTTACTGTTTGTAGTTAAACACCGCTGCACCCAGATGTTTACATACCCTATGTAAGCCAGTGAAAGCGTCTCACCTGTGTTCTCAGGTATGAACATGGTGCAGAGGCAGGCAGCGCCGGCAAGGCCCAGGAAGCTGGCCATGCTTTTCCTCCTCCCGGCCCTGAGACAAACACAACCAAAACACGTGAGGAACTCAGAGTTAATCATTAAGCTCAGTGGTGTGGACGGGGACACGTTTCTAGATGAGACGCTGAGCTGTGAGCAGATAACCCGACTAAACTAAAGAGTGTGTGTTTGTGTCTCACCAGTGTTTGTTGATGAAGTACATGCAGAGCGGGTATGCAGGCAGCTCCACCAGGCCGTACATAGCCACGTTAACGTAACGGCTACCGGACATCTCGCTGGCGCCCAGAGTCAGACCGTAGTACACCAGGCTGCAGGCGTACCTGACAACAACAGCCTCCATTATAACGCTGAGCTTTAATCGCTCAGGCTCAGTCTACGACTTAACGACATTTATCTGTTTGACATGTAGAGGTGTGGTGGTGGTAACCGTGGTAACCTCTACTAATCATTTACTAATCATCACCAGGTGAGGGACGGAAACACGGAGGAAGAAAGACAAGATGAAACAAGATGGAGTCAATGTGGACAGAGATGATGGAGACGATGTGGAGACATCTGGGTTGTCTTCTAAGACTCTAGACATTCAGGACTGGAGGAGGACATGGAGGAGGAGGAGGACATGGAGGAGGAGGAGGAGGACACGGAGGAGGACATGGAGGAGGAGGACATGGAGGAGGAGGAGGACATGGAGGAGGAGGACATGGAGGAGGAGGAGGACACGGAGGAGGACATGGAGGAGGACATGGAGGAGGAGGAGGACATGGAGGAGGAGGAGGACATGGAGGAGGAGGAGGACATGGAGGAGGACATGGAGGACATGGAGGAGGACATGGAGGAGGAGGACATGGAGGAGGAGGACATGGAGGAGGAGGAGGAGGAGGACATGGAGGAGGACATGGAGGAGGAGATGGAGGAGGACATGGAGTAGGACATGGAGTAGGACATGGAGTAGGACATGGAGGAGGAAGACACCACTTTATTCCTTCACCTCCTTTGTTTTCTTATTCTCTCCTTTCTGCTTTTTATTCTCATCTCTAGTTATATTTCCTCATCCTTCTCCTCCACCTCCTTTCTTCCTCCTCTTCTTATTCTCCTCCTCTCCTCCTCTTTCCTCCCCCTCCCGTCTTTTCCTATCTCCTCTCCTCCTCATCCTTCTTCCGTTATTCTTCTTCTTCTTCTCCTCCACCTTCTCCTCTTTTTCATCTTTTGCTTCGTCTTCTTCTTTTCCCTACTCTTCTCCTTTCATTCTCCTCCTCTCTTCTTTTCCTCCTTCACCCCCTTCATCCCCCTCTCCTCTTTCTCCTCTCTTGCTCCATGTTCTTCTTTTCCTTACTCCTCCTTATCTCGTATCCTCCAGGGGGAGTTTGTTCAGTCCGTGCTCGGCTCAGTGATGTCCTGAGAAACCCCACCACGTCTCTGAAGGGTGGAGTTCTCTCGAGGACAATGGAAGTAAACGAATCTGCTCCGATAAATAAAAGAGAAAAAGGAAACTGGACTTTCTCTGAGGCTGTAGCAGGAACTGAACCTGAACAATAATGTGGAACAAACTGCAGCCTCATTTGATTTTACTGTTGGGGAGGTTATGTTTTGAAAAGGAAAGGGAAACACGAAGAGATTCCTCCGGTTACGAGTGAGTATCGGGTTAAATTTAAGGAGGACACCACTCACACATGTAACTACCTCATCAGTTACTGCTGAAGCTTAGAGGAAACGCCTTTAAGAATCTTTAACAAGTCTGTCTTTGTGTTTCAGCTTGTTCTTTAATTTATACCATGACCTGAACCACTGAGAACCTCCACAGACATTTTAAAGTTTTATTAGTTTATGAAATAAACCAGCAGAACCCTCTGAGAGCAGCTCCAGCTCCAGCTTTCACAGAAATCACTGATGAACAGATTAATGTCTCTGATCACGCGTCACTGAACCTAAAATCAGACGGATTCTCAGGCAGCTTCTGAACTGCAGGACGTCATGTGATCTGCTGTGGGACACTCACCAGACATACATGAGCACCATGGTGCGCAGGCGGAGGACCGGATGGAGGGCCAGCTGCAGGACGCCGTTGTCTTGGTAACGACCAGGTTTGGCGCCGCCGACGCGCTGGAGCATCAGGTTTTTGGCGGCGTTCCCGTTTCTCAGCGCCATGTAGCGCATGACCTTAAAGATAAATCAGAACACAGGGTCACTCATTTGGATCAGCCTTCACATTATGACCACCTCACTGAGAACCAAGAGTGACCAAAGAACCAGAACCAGCTTCTTTCATGTCTCTATGGTCCAGTACTGATCCTCTATCAGAGGTCAGAGGTCAGCATGGACGTCCTGACTGGTCTGAGATCCACTGAGTGACTCGTCTCCATCAGGACCAGCATAAACGTCTTCATCAGGACCAATGAGCCTTGGTCCATGACACTGCCTCTAGTTATTCTCCTTCCTTGGGCGTCTGCTCAAGGGCGACCTCTTCTTCTTCCTTCTCCACCTCCTCCTCTTCTGCTTCTTCTTCTTCCTCTTCTTCCTTCTCATCTTCTTCTTCCTCCTCCACCTCCTCCTCTTCTGCTTCTTCTCCTTCTTCCTCGTCCTTCTCTTGTTCTTGCTTCTCCTCAACGATCCTTGGTCCATGACCCCACCTCTGGTTCTTCTCCTTCCTTGGACCACTGTGGAGTTGCCTTGCTCTTCTTTCTCCTCCTCCTTCTCTTCCATGATCCTTGGTCCATGACCCTGTCTCTAGTTGTTCCCCTTCCTTTTTGGACTTTGGAACACTTCTGCTCTTCATCTTCTTCTTCCTCCTCCTCCTCCTCTTGTCTCTCCTCTCTTAGACCACTGTTTGAGGTGACAGGTTTGAGGGCACAACTGTTCAACTTGTTCCCCGATATATCTCATCGCCTGAGATAATATCCTTGTCAGTTGTGTTTCAGTCGCGCTGGTTTCATTTTCCTCCTCTGACACTGGTCATGTTTTGTAAAACGATCCTTCCTGAGCTGACAGTGATTTCCACTGAGGTCAGAAACCACATTCCTCCTGTTGTAGGAGGATAATGAACCCACTGTGTATTCAGCACTTGGGCGTTTCCACTCATTTCTCACATTAACGTGAATAAAAACATTAATTTGAACATGTAAATAAATGTCCTTCTTCTCAGCTTTACCTCTTCGGCTTGCTCCGTCTTGCCCTTAGAGTACAGCCACCGAGGAGACTCTGGTAGAGTGCTGGGAAAGAAAGAAGCGAAAGCAGAGATGAGGCCTCTTTCCTTCTGTATATCATGGATAAAAACATGAGGGTTGTTTTACATTTGAACATCAAGAGAAGCGCTAAACCGTACAGCTGGAAAAACTGTTGATTTACAGGAGCTCAGATGCATTTCTGTGCGATCTGTTTGTTTAAGGAGTCGATCCCGATAAGAGACACTTCTAAAAACCAGCAGCATTTTTCCTTTTAAGTGGTTTGGATTTTATCTTTGCACTCACACAGACAGCAGGAAGAAGAGGACACCGGATGAGTTAGCCGCCGTGGCCAGGCTCCTCCACGGCTGGATGAAGTAGCCCAGAGCTCCGAACAGTGCGATGCCGATGGCGAACGTCATGCTGGCCAACGTCCCTGAAGGATCACATGCTCAAATTAAAATGATCTGACAGCCAGAAAGCTATGAAAATGTTTAAAGCATTTAGCAGCAGTTAGAGTAATTATATACAGATCTGCTTCAACATTTCTGCAGAAAAACAACTGAAGACATCAGTGGATCTTCACTTTGACTTGTTCCTAAACATTCATCTGGTTCTTCTTTAACCGTTCTCTTGTAGAACCACTTGTGTTCTTGGTTCTCCTTGTCTTGCTGCATGGCCCAGTTTCTCTTCACATTCAGCTCATGGACAGATGTCCTGACATTTTCTTTTAGAGTTCATTGGTCCATCAATGAGGACAAGGCGTCCTGGTCCAGATGCAGCAGAACAGGCCCAAACCAGGACATTAGCTTCACCCCCATGTTTGATGGAGGGATGAGGTTCTGATGCTTCATCTCATTTAAACCAAACTATTCTACTTTGGTCTCATCTGTCCACTAAACATTGTCCCAGTAGTCTTCTGTCTTGTCCACATGATGTTTAGAAATGTTCTTCTTGGAGAGCAGTGTCTTTGTCCATCACACCATGGTTGTTCAGTGGATTCATCAACATTACCATCAGCCAATGAGAGAGAGGCCTTTAGCTGCTTAGAAGTTCCCCTGGGTTCCTCTGGTTCCTCTCAGACTATCATGGAGTGATCTTTGTTGGTGGACCACTCCTGTCGTCTTCAATCTGTCTGACTGTGGATTATTTGTGGCTTCCAAACTCTTTAGAGATGCTTCTGGAACCTTTTCCAGCCTGATGAGCAACAACAACTCTTTCTCTGAGCTCTGAGACAAAGCTCCTTTGTCCACAAACATCAGACTGAGACAATGAAACTAAACCAGGAACTGAACCACACCTGAGTCTCATTACACTGATGGAGACACTTCTGAACATGTGGACTCTGATTGGACCTTAAAAGTAACATATAAACCTAGAGGTGCATTTACTTCTGCAAATCTCACACCTATGAAACATTGGTGCACTTTCCTGAATAAACAAATACATAAGTATAATATTTCTGTTTCATTTGTTTCATTGGGTTCTTCTTTTCCCAGGTTGGTCATGTTTGGTGTTTCTCGTACCAGTCATGGCCCAGTATGACCTCCCCACGTACTCCTGGGTGAGGACGAAGCAGACGAGGCCGATGCCGCCATTCATCAGCCCCACCAGGAGACGGGACGCGGCGAAGACCTCGTAGCTCGGCGCCATGGCGGTCACATAACCGAAGACCACCTCAAAAAACAGACCTGGAAAGAACTCAACAGTCAACTAATGCTTCTTTGGTATTCTATGAATTAAACTTTGTTGTTTAGCCAGCCACGGAAAGTAAATTGTAAAACTCTCACCTGTCAGGTAGACGGGCCTCCTTCCAATCTTGTCGGAGAGCGGACCAAAAAAAATGTTCCCAACCAGAAGCCCAGCGAAGAAAAGCGATCCGGCCAGACTCACCTTGTAGGCCTGATGCCTGATCAGGAACCACTGAAGGACAAACAGGAAGACAGATGAAAAACATGCTCCAGTTAAAACCCGATGAATTTTACACATAAATGAACTCTCACCTCGGTCACTATGGAGTCGATGTCTTCTGTAAAGGTGATGTGTTGTGGATGCTCCTGCTGGTTGGACGGGACACCGTCCTGCGGCTCGATCTTATACTCTGGTGTATATCCAACCAGGACAATCAGCATGGACTGACAGGCCATGTACAACTAAAACACAAGGCAAACCGACACACTTAGAAGCAAAAATAACAACCTGAACATCACCTGAGCTGCAACTTTCAGATTTAACATAAGATTTAACGAGGTGTTATGCATACGCACTCGAAATTAAAGTGAAAACACTAAAAATATACCCATTAAAACACAATTTAAGCAGTTTCAGCTTAAATCTGTTCATTTCTGGTGGAATTTTTGTATTCCACCACCTAATACCATTAATACACCAGGACCAGACTATAAATATACTGATAACATGTATTATTTATTGAAGATTTGGTGGTAAAACAGGATTTTAAAAACGTTAACTTAAAAATCAATAATAAAAAAACTATAAAAAAGTTAAATTATTGAGAAGAAAAAGTATGAATCCAAAATATCTATATCATGTTAGTGTTTTCCAAGCTAAACTTTAAACAGCTAGAGGGAACGTTAGCTTAGCTTCTTTGACAAACTTCATATAAAAAAGTTGACGTTTTCAACTAAATCTATTCTACGTAACAAATACATGCAACGCGGAAGATTACTCGCACAACCTATGAATGTGTAAGTCCTTGTAGTGAATTCGGCATTTGTTCATGGGCCGTTGTCTTTAAATAAGCGGTAAGGATTTATGTTTTTGTTTACGTGTCAATGTAGCTAGCTAGCTGTTGTAGCTAGCAGTCAATGCGAGTTTGTGTTGTCAATGTAGCTACCTAGCTGTTATAGCTAACAGAGTCAAGACGTAATAGTTTGATATAGTTAGTTTAGATTTAAACACGCTTTGTATGTATGGCCGAATTAAAGTATCGTTAACCTTTGTATGCAAAATGTGTTTACTTGGGATGTACAGCTATTTTAAGCTTTTACACAAACACAAAAACACTACTTGCTTTGTTTTTTGTATGGAGTCTGGACCATTCCAGGAAATCACGATTGCTTCACTCACACCAAGCTAATTTAACAGCTCCAATTGTTCTATCAAAGCATTTTATTGCAATTAACACTGATTTTAATTATATTGTGAAAGTGTTTTTTCGGTGGTGGGCACTTTAACTCGTAAATAACTTCCTCGGGGAAGCGTTTAAAAGCCACGTAGCGCACCAGCTGCTGGCGTTAATTGCACGAACTAGTTTCCTCACGCATAAAAAATTATTTCCAGATTCGCCAACCTGGGTCAGAACGA
Source organism: Planiliza haematocheilus (assembly GCA_005024645.1). NCBI lineage: Eukaryota > Metazoa > Chordata > Actinopteri > Mugiliformes > Mugilidae > Planiliza > Planiliza haematocheilus. The sequence continues at coordinate 25,536 of SRSE01000715.1, forward strand.
GAACGGCCACGGCTCGCTTCTGGTACGGTCCAAACTCGCCGACAACTTTGAAAGCTTCTTCTAAATCCATCACTGGTGGCGCGGACAGGCGGCTTTACTGTTTAGCATCCCCGCCGCCAAAGAGCAAGAGCAAGAGCAAGAGATGAACCCTTCCACTCACTTCCGGGTTCGCGTCTCGCCCTGCAGCCATTTCTTTTGTCGCTGCATATTTAAGATAATTAGTTAAACATCAGCAATCTGTGCAGCGGTTGAATGTGTGTTTACACGAGGCACACAGGGGAACCTAAATCTGGAACAATTAATCTAATATGTTTTTCATTTTTTTTTAAGGAAAGTATTTTCGCCGTCAAAGAGGAGAAAAAGAGAGAGGAACCCTCATTCACCATGTCCCTGTCCTTGAATAATTATTATTCTCAATCTAATCATTTACCTGCTGCACCTCCAAAACAAACAGCGAGACAAAGTTCATCTATGTTTTGTTTTTTAATTTTTATTGCAGCATGCCCTCAATCAGCAGCACACACCCACAGCCATGCACAACAACAACTAACAATACGACTAATGCCTTTCTGAAAGGGACAGAGCTATTCATCTGATTTTTCTAAATAAATACAATTAATAAATGGGGAGAAAAATAGAAACTGAATAGTGAATGGTATATATATACATTTTTTTTAGTTTTTCTGTTTACACACTTTTCCATTTATTTATTTAGAAAGGTTATTGCACATTAATCAACTAAATAGTAAATGTGCCAGTGTTAGCCAGCTGGCTGATTTAAGATGTTTTAAGAACCATTATTATATCTGTGCAAAAATAATCAAAGTTGTTAAACTTACAAAGCTCATCATTAGGCATAAAGCTAAAACAGTAGATGACAACATAAACAGTGCAACAGACAACAACATGCAGGCTAACAGGCACATACTGCTCTAATCTTCTTTATAAAGGCACAGCGCGGTGGTGCTTTAATATTTATGATTTTAAAAAGTATATTTACTAAACTATCCCAACTGAGGATGTAGTTAAACAACTTAAAAATCATTAAAAAAAAAAAGCAACTATAAAAAGATCAATTATGGAGAAAAAAAATATATATATCTATATCACGTTAGTGTTTTCCAAGCTAAACTTTAAACAGCTAGAGGGAACGTTAGCTTAGCTTCTTTGACAAACTTCATATAAAAAAGTTGACGTTTTCAACTAAATCTATTCTACGTGACAAATATATACAACGCGGAAGATTACTCGCACTCACTATGAATGTGTAAGTCTTTGTAGTGAATTCGGCATTTGTTCATGGGCCATTGTCTTTAAATAAGCGGTAAAGGATTTATGTTTTTGTTTACGTGTCAATGTAGCTAGCTAGCTGTTGTAGCTAGCAGTCAATGCGAGTTTGTGTTGTCAATGTAGCTACCTAGCTGTTCTAGCTAACAGAGTCAATTCGTTTAGATTTAATCAGGCTTTCTTTAAAATTTATCCTGAATCTTCCAGTGATGATAAAGTTTGAGCTTTCTATCCAGCATCTTGGGAGCTTCCTCATGCGATAAGCTTTAGTGTCATACTTAGTTGTCTGGGTCCAGCTTGTTATACAGTAGGTTAAATGAGGAATGATGCACATTGATATTTGCACTAGTTTGTATTATATGTACCTTTTTTTGTTCTATTTGTAAGATTTTTTATTTTGTCTTTTTTATATTTAGGCATTTGGGTGGACAGCAATCTATCTATCTATCTATCTATCTATCTATCTATAGTTAGATCACTTTGATTTATTTTAAAAGTAGCTCTCATGTAAAAAAAAAAGTGTGTCAGAGTTTATGGAAGAATAAAAAGTGACAGAGGATACATGACAGAAGACGCATTACAGACGCAATTGAATTAAAAAAGATTTCCAAATGAGAATGTGAGTAGGAAAATGACACGTCCTGCACCTCCTGAGATTCCTCCAGCGCTTCCTCCATGTAATCCTCCAGATGTTACTGCAGATGTTACTGCAGATGTTACTGCAGGTGTTACTGTAGATGTTAGTTCTTTGAACGGGTTAGGTTCAGGTTCACTGTCTTTCTCACTGACTGGGTTCTTCATTCTGCAGGAAAACGTTTGAACTTCTAGTGTTTCATTGTCGTTGGTGATGTTCATGTCCCGTCCTGACTCCTTCCACTCTCCGTCTCCCATCCTCCAGTAGAAAGTGACAGGTTCAGACTCTGTAATGTTTCCATCACACATCAGTTTGCAGCTGTTTGAGGTCCGGTTACAATCCATTGGTTTCACAACAGGATCGGGTACATCCTTGATCTCCACAAGTTCAAACCTATGAGGCAGGACGATGTTGTTAATCTCCACTACATACTCTCCAATGTCACCTTTACTAGTGTTGTTGATCTTCATCTCTCCAGTTGTAGTGTTCAGGGTTGTGCGTCCATTAAACTGACCATAATAAGTCAATGGAAGCCCGTCCACCGCCCATTCAGCCACCAGGTTACCTTTGAACTTATAAACAATGTTGGTGATCAACTCAGAGTCAGGAGGCTTCAGAACCATTGGGGCACCAAGCTTGTAGTATGACGGGATCATCTGAGCTTCAGCATGGCTCAGCACCACCAGCATGAACATTACCAGATAAGCAGCCATGTCCGCTGATCAACTAAGGGCTGAGAGAACAATGACATTCACCAGAGTCCTGTACCCAGAGCGACTCCATACACACCCAAACCTCCTTCCTGTTAACATGATGGGAAAGCGATAAGTCCACTATCAAAGATACTAACGAATAACAACTCATTAAAATGTAGAAAATGTTTAATAAATACTTTATAAGCTTCTCAGCAAACACGGAAAATATATTATATTATTAATTAGCCAGGAAATAGCACATTAAAATATATAAAATAATAATAATAATAATAATAATAATAATAATAAAAAGTTATATAAGTAAACTGTTAAAATAAAAAATATATACATCAAATCAATCGCTACATGTTTAAATATTTATTGTGTATTTTTGATTAACTAACCTGTGTGAGGACGAGAGCAGACACCACCCGCTGACAACTTCTCTGAAACAGTCTCAGGCGCAGCGGAGCATAGCGGTGCCGAGCGGAGAGAGCGTCACTTCCGCTTTCGTCCAAAGCCATATGAATGCCACCATAGACACAAGCCCTTTGAAGGAGCGAGAGCATAAACCTGCGCTCACTTCCGGCTTCGCTTCTGGCGCTTTGGCCATTTTACCTGTCGTTGAATATTTTAAATTTAAAATAATAATAATGAACGCTACTTATTTAAAGTTTAAAATTATTATTATATTATTATTAAGATAACCGACATGTGTGAGGATGAGAGCAGACACAGCCCGGCTACAACCTCCCCAGCGAGCGGAGCGGATCCTCTCACTTCCGGCTTAGCTTCTCGCTCCGCGGTCATTTCCATATCATTAAATATTTTAGATCCAACGTCAAGGAGTCGCACACCAGTATCTCACTTTAAAACATTAAGAGGAAAACGTAATAAATAATTCATATTATTATCAATAAACGCGAAAAAAAAATATTATTTTATTTATTAACCGCGAAATTGCACGGAGGAGCGAGAGTGTAACCCTCCACTCACTTCCGGCTTCGTTTAAAGTTTCCGGTAGTAGTGTGAGACATATTTAAGATGAAGGTCACGTTAAACAGCATCAATATAAAAGATAAAACTAGTGTAATAACAACTATTTTAGATATTTAATACAACGAACACTACTGGAAACATTATTTTGAAAACATTAATTGGGAGATAATGGATTTATCCTACAAACCAGTTTATAAAAAAAGTATAGAAATTATTTTTCCGTATCGTGTTTATTTTCTAACACTGACACAGAAACAGTTGTACATGTATTTTATGATGACATTCATGTTAAATTAGTTTGGCTTGATCTTAAACACACCTTTAATACACTTTGTGGGATTAAGGTTGGTTATTTAGAAAAAAAAAATGTTTTACTTTGAAAATAAGATTATGGACAGAAATTAAAGTTTCTTTCATGAATCTTGTTATTTTACATGTAATGTTTAACACCTGTAAATGCAAATGATCTGATAGAAAACCACAATATTCACAAGTTCACGAATGAAATGAGAATATAATTAAAAAAATAATAGAAGGAAAATTAAATCAAAAAGCTAGAGACCGTTAGTATCTGCAAGATCTTAAAATCCTTTTTATCTTTCATTCCAGATCACATTCTCATGTTCATATGCTCCTGGTTGATGAATAAAGGTTTTAAATAGAGCGTAACACGCCTCCCTTCAAGCCTCTGCATCCATTTCCTTCCCCTTTCTTCTAATTTTTTTTTTAGATATAATGACGCATCCTCATAGTCACTTCATAATCCATAGCAGGGACATTTTATTTTGAAGGCACACATTTAATTAATCAAATTAAAACATGGCACCGTTCAAACAGTTCAGTAATCATTGTGGTTTTTAAAAGCGCTTCACTGCAATACAAGACTGTAACATGATGGACAAAGAATAAAATCACACATCACACAGACGTCACGGACACATGATTAGAAAGGAACCACATGCTATAAGATTAATGTCTATTTTCTCACAGGAACATGTCGCACCTTTAAAGTCTTTAAGCTCATGCTCATGCTCCTCAAGGCCATCATTTAAGAGTCTGATCACGAAGAAGTCAAAAAGTCTTGGTCCTTAGATGAACCCTCATTATATGAGGAAATGAAAATAAAACAGTTTCTTAAGAGAAGCACACTTAAATAATAATAATAATAATAATAATGTGCAGAGGAGACTGCACAGCCTGGAAGCAGGCCAGTACATTCTTGATCTGGATTCTCTCTGTTGGGAACAGATTCTGCTCCAGCGAAGATCTGCCCGACCAATCACGTCGCTTGTTGTTGGGGTGGAGGGTGGGGGGCTTTACAAGGTGATGGACAGATGAGTGACAAGTGGTGTCTCGTCTAGTTCCAATTGGTTGTCGTCTTTCCAGACTAAAAACACCAACCAGCATCTTAATTATGTAGAGATAACATTATCCAGCTTGTTGATGCATAACTTAATTATGCTCTGCTGTTGGGAAGGAAAAATTAGCTAAACTACTACATACAAGAAAACAGTCTCGTTCCATGAATGGAACAGGAAAAGATGATGATGAGCAACACTGTTTATATTCCCAATGGATGGAACATCTGATGTGGTTGATGAGTTGAAGGAGCACCAAAGCTTCAGTTGTCCGCGCCGCCATTTCCAGTGCCCACGTTAGAAGGAGATGGTTCTCTGTCAGCACCCCCTGTACTGCCTGATGCTATATCGTTCAGGGCGTTTCGCTCATCTGGATCCCCAGTTCTGCCAGCCTCTGGCTGCTTCCCCTTGCTTCCGATACGATCCATGATTAAATCCCGCTTCAGGTACACACCAAAAGCAGCAAGAATCAAGAGCAAAATGACAATCACAGCAGCCACAATACCACCCACATTGGAAGAGTTGTCTCCAGCTTTCTCCAGGAATGGATTAGGTTCAGGTTCACTGTCTTTCTGACTGAATGTGTTGTTCATTCTGCAGGAGAACGTCTCAACTTTTTTAGTTTCCTCATTGTTGATGATCTCTTTCTCTCGTTCTGACTCCTTCCACTCTCCGTCTCCCATCCTCCAGTAGAAAGTGACAGGTCCAGACTCTGTAATGTTTCCATCACAAAACAGGTTACAGTTTGGTGATGTTGGGCCACAGGCTAATGGTCTCAGAATCACAGATGGTTTGGGCACTTCCTTGCTCTCCTTAAATTCAAACCTTTGAGGCAGGACCTGGTTGTTGATCTCCACTACATACTCTCCAATGTCCTCTTTACTCATGTTGTTGATCTCCAACTCTCCAGTTTCAGTGTTCAGTGTTGTGCGTCCATTAAACCCTGCGTAATAAGTCAATGGAACCCCGTTCGAATATTCAGCCACCAGGTTACCGTTGAGCTTATACACAATGCTGGTGATCGCCCCGGAGAAACGAGGCCTGAGAACCATCGAATAACCAAACTTGTAGTATGCCGGTATTTTCTGGGCGTCAGCAGGATTGGGTGCCGCAAACAGCAGCGCTGCCAGGAGACAAAACTGAATCGATCCCTCCATCATCACGAATCAACACAGGATCTAGAGGATTTGAACATTCATAACAGCGAAAATTAACGTTTCTCAGCGTTAAACACGGAGAGCGCCTCGCCACACCCTTCCTTCCTTTGAAGAAGCACAACGACTGCGTCCGTTCGACTCCGTGACGAAATAGATTTAGCACTTTTTTCTGCTGCCTGAGTAAAATGTGACAAATTTTAATTTACCGCTCAAAGTATAGGCAGTACTTACTGAATTTCACCCTCGATATTAGTACTATACCAATAATACTCTGGGATTAATTCGTGTTTTAATCCTAAACTTCTTAATTTTGTTTAAAAAACATACAGGCATTCACATTAGCAAACTGTAGCATCGTAGCCCTAGCATGCTAGCACTGGAAGCTAGCGAACGGCTTCTCTCCGACGTTTACAAAACAACATTTAAACACAAATAGCGAAAGGACGCCAGATGTTCTTAAGTTAATTGTGTTTTTTTTAAACTGTTTATATTCAACACGTAGGAGTTTGCTAGGGTGGCGCGTGTTTGAGCAGTGGAACGTTGTCGAGCGAAACACCAGTTAGCCGAGACTAAAACGAAACCGAAACCTAAGACGACCATAGAAAATTAAATATATTTTAATAAAACTAACACTACTTATACGCACTGTAACACAGGTGTATATTTTTTGTCACTGTCATTATTGAAATAGTGTTCACTAAGTATGTTTAAAATAGAGTTTAAATATATAAAGTCCAGAATGCGCAACAAACGGCCGCCATCTTAGATTCAAGTGTCACGTTCACGTGTTAAGATATACAGTCAATGGTGTTAAGGCTTAAAATCATCTAATAAAGTCAATATAATACCAACAAATACAATTAAAACGAAGTAATGAGTTGAAAATTAAGTCAAACAATAATACTATCTAAGATCTGTAGGTGTTTATTCAAGTAGTTAATGAAATAATGTAGAATATAATGAATTAAAGCAGCATTTATGGTCTGAGTGAATGTTTTGTGGGGTCTGCATCTTTTTAGTTGTATTTAATAGAATTGAACATTTTTTTGTTTTGGAAAATTGTGCTGTATGTACAGTATTTAATTAAGATATTATATATTTATATTTTCTTTCTTGAGCTACAGAAACATATTTTGTTTAGTTAAAAATACACCGTCCCTTAAATTGTTGAATTGTGGCAGCTGTTACAGACTTAATATTTCTGTTTGTATATAGTCTATATATTTGAGTTTTCTGCTAGAAACATGTCAGCAAGCTTTATTTTGTTAAACCATGTTCGTATGAATAAATAAAAGTTTGTGCGAATCACTAAATCAAACAAAAGTAAACAAGTAAAAATCTCTTTAATTTTTACAAACAACTTCATAAGTGTAGAGACAGTCACAAAACTAAAACAAGTTAGACGGCAACGTAACATTTAAGAGACATTTAAGGTGTAAGAAATAGTTGGAGGCTAATAACGTTAAAATAATAGAATAAAACTCGGTGGGTTCAGTTCTGACAGCGGAGTGGAAGTCTGGATTTCTGAGGCGTCTGCGTGGCTTCGTTTTCTGACGCTTTAGGTCTGGAGGGGATCTTTGACTCCTTCTTGCTGCCTTTCTTCTGCTGGGAATAAAAAAAAAAAAGAACAGTCATTAATAACAAGATTTTATCATTTAGTTTTTTCTCTCAGCGTCTCTGGACTCGTTTAAAACGCTGCTGACCTTGAAGAAGGGAACACGTTTGCTCTCGTTGAAGACGAGGTTCTCGTCGATGAAGGACGGTTCTGTGGCCAAGCTTTCGTTACAAGTGCTCATCTCCTCCTCCAGAGAATCCTAGACACGACAGAGGAACCAGGTTTAAAAGTGTTACAGAAGAAAAAAGACTCAAGCTGTGTGTATCTCCTGGACGTACGTGGCCGATCTGACTGTGTTTGTCCTCTTCCTCCGTCTCCTCCTCCTCGTCCTCCTCCTCCATGGCAGCTTGAAGCTCCTCCTGCTGCCTCCTCAGACTCTCCAGCAGCTCCCCGCGGCTCCTCGTCTTCACCAGCTGCCGGGGATACACAAACTCCCGACGCTGCGGCGTGGCACCTGAAGGCAGCACAGGTGACAGGTGAGTGACTCGTAAAACAAACCTGACCCTCGTTACTTCACAGTCAGATTTAGTTTGATTGTTTACCGGTGGGGACGTCTTGCTGCAGCTCGTCCTGCAGGAAGCCGTGGACCAGCTGTTGACTCGTCTCCACGTGTTGCTGGAGTTCGTCCCGCTGCTCGTCCACGACGGTCCGGTCCAGAGACGTCTGATTCTGCAGCGTCGTCAGAGCACGCTTCGCCTCCTCTCGCCGGCTGCTCAGCTCCTCCTCGGCCGTGTGGAGGCGTTCAGAGCAACGAAGCTCCACGTTCTGGAAGAAAGAAAGACGTTAATAATAATCAGGAAGCTTTAAACGTGACGCGGTGGAGGTTTTTGTGGAGCAGCTTCAGACCTGATGGAGGCTCTGAACCTCAGCAGACATCTTCCCCATGAGGGACACGTGTTCCTGGGCTTGTCTCTCGGCGTGCTCCCTGACCCTGGAGCTCCACAGGACGTCCCGCTCCACCAGACCTGCAGCCAAACACGAGGACTCGTTAACGCTCAGGGCTTTAAGGTGTGATCATAACTGAAGGATGGATGGATGCGCTACCCGACACGGAGCCGTGGAGGTGCGAGCAGCAGCCGCTCAGCTCCTCCAGCGTCTGTCGGCTCTCATCAGCGGTGAGGCGCAGAGAGGAGGCGAGGGAGGAGGAGGTGGAGGAGAGGAGGTCTGCCTGGGCCGAGGCCTGACGCTCCAATGAGCTGCAGCCGCTGCACAGAATCAGAAACACGACTGTAAGCGACCAGAGAAGAAGAACGAGACGCTGAGCGATGATGGTTCGTCTCCATGGCTACGACCGACCTGCTGATGTTCTCCTGGAGGCTCTGCAGAGGCCGGTGCAGAGCTCTGGAGGAGGAGCGGAGGTCACTGAAGTCCTTCTGGGCCTCCAGGGTCAGAAGGTTGAGCTGGTCCTGAAGACACTGGATGGTTTGTTTCATTCCCTGAGAAGAGAAGACAACATGATGAAGAGGAGGTGAATGAGGGACGACAAAGATAACGAGAATAATGTTTTACATTAACGGTCAGAAGAAGAGGAAGAAGAGGAGGAGGAGGAGGAGCAGTATCAGCCTTCGGTCTCTGAGGACGTGTCTCACCGTCTGGTGTCTCTCCTGAACTCGTCTCATCTCGTCCTCCATCTGCTGCTGTTGGACGTGGAGGACGTTCAGACCCGTCAGCGCCTCCTCCCTCATCCCAGCCAGCTCCTGGACCAGGCCTCTGAGGAAGACCCCCGTCTCCTTCATCGCCTCAACCTGAGACACAGAGGACACGGCTTTGGGTCAGTGTCCTTTAGAGGAGACGAAGAGGACGACAGGAGACAGACATGGACTCACCTTGTCGGCCAGAGCTCTCTGAGCGTCCACAGACGCTCTGAGGGTCTGGTTGAGCTCCTTGACGGCTGACAGTCCCATCAGAGTCCGAGTCACCAGGACGTCCTCCATGTCCTGCCGGTGCTCCTCCTTCATTCAGGGACAGACGTTAGTGACCCTTCAGACTCTAATCTGATCTGATCTAATGTGAAGTGTCCTCACCAGCAGCTGCAGCAGACTCTCCTTGTCCTTGAGACACAGCGTCTCCTGCTGCTGCACCTTCTCCCGACAGCGCTCCACCCCCTCAGCCACCAGCGGCCTGACTCCGCCCACAAAGGCCTCCACCGTGGTCAGGGCTCCTCTGAGCGCCGCCTCGTTCATCGCCACCAACCCGTCTGAGGAGGAGAGACAGAGAGGGTGAGGAGGAGACAGAGAGAGGGTGAGGAGGAGACAGAGAGGAGACAGAGAGGGTGAGGAGGAGACAGAGAGAGGGTGAGGAGGAGACAGAGAGGGTGAGGAGGAGACAGAGAGAGGGTGAGGAGGAGACAGAGAGGAGACAGAGAGGGTGAGGAGGAGACAGAGAGAGGGTGAGGAGGAGACAGAGAGAGGATGAGGAGGAGCAGAGAGGAGACAGAGAGAGGATGAGGAGCAGAGAGAGAGGATGAGGAGGAGACAGAGAGGGTGAGGAGAGACAGAGAGGGTGAGGAGAGACAGAGAGGGTGAGGAGGAGAGACAGAGAGGGTGAGGAGGAGAGACAGAGAGGGTGAGGAGGAGAGACAGAGAGGGTGAGGAGAGACAGAGAGGGTGAGGAGAGACAGAGAGGGTGAGGAGAGACAGAGAGAGGGAGAGGAGAGACAGAGAGGAGACAGAGAGGAGACAGAGAGGGTGAGGAGGAGACTGAGAGGAGACAGAGAGGGTGAGGAGGAGACTGAGAGGGTGAGGAGGAGACAGAGAGGAGACAGAGAGGGTGAGGAGGAGACTGAGAGGGTGAGGAGGAGACAGAGAGGAGACAGAGAGGGTGAGGAGGAGACAGAGAGGGTGAGGAGGAGACAGAGAGGGTGAGGAGAGACAGAGAGAGGGTGAGGAGAGACAGAGAGGTGAGGAGAGACAGAGAGGGTGAGGAGAGACAGAGAGAGGGTGAGGAGAGACAGAGAGGGTGAGGAGAGACAGAGGGTGAGGAGAGACAGAGGGTGAGGAGAGACAGAGAGGGTGAGGAGAGACAGAGAGAGGGTGAGGAGAGACAGAGGAGACAGAGAGAGGAGACGGAGACAGAGAGGAGAGAGAGAGGGTGAGGAGTGTCTGGTCCTCAGACGTCCCGAGCGTCTGGTCCTCAGACATCCTCCCCTCCCACGAGGAGCGTCCTCAGACGTCCATAGCGTCTGGTCCTCAGACGTCCCTAGCGTCCGGTCCTCAGACGTCCATAGCGTCTCTTACCTACAGCCTCAGCGTAGCTGCTCAGCATGTGCTGGTGTCTGTGGTTGTGTTGTTGAACACAGAGCTGCATGTTGCTGAACGCTCCCTCCATCCTCTCAGCAAAGCTCTGCTGGATCTCACTGTTGAGCTGCTCCACCTAAAGAGAGAGAGAGAGAGAGATCATGAGTCACAACCTCCTCCTTCCCTTCTTCTCTGCATCCATCATCCCTCTTTCTACCACCCTCCCCATTTCCTTTCCTGCATCCCTCCCTCACTCTACCTTTCCTTCCTCTCTCCCATTTTTTTTATTGCCTCCTTCTTTCCTCCCACCCTCCCCCATTTTCGTTTTTGCCTCCCTCCCCCCTCGTTTCCTATCTTCACTCCTTCCTTCCTCCTTCCCTTCTTCTCTGCATCCTGCCTCCTCCCTCCCTTCCCTGTTTCCTTTTCTGTATTCCTCCCTTTCTATCCTTCCCTCCTTCCTACCATACCTCCTTCACCCTTTCCATCCTTCCTCCCTCTGTCCTTCCATACTTCTCTGCATCTTTCGCTCCCTCATTTCCTTTCTTGCCTCCTTCCTCCTCCACCTTCACTTCTCTTTCCTCCCTACCACCTCTTTCCCTTCCCCGTTTCCTTTTTTGCCTCCCTCCCTCACTTTCTATCCATCCCTCCTTCCTTCCATTTTCTTTCTTGCCTCCTTCTCCCCCCCCCTCCCTGTGTTTTTGCTTCCCTCACCCTCGTTTCCTTTCTTCACTCCTTCCTCTGCCACCTTCACTTCCTTTCTTCCCTCCCTCTTTTCCATCCATCCATCCATCCTTCCTTTCTTCCCTCCCTCCACCTGCACAGCATGTTTCCTATCATCTACTCAGACGTCTAAACCTCCGTCTCATTAACGTTTAATAAAGTGTTGGACCTTCTTCTTCCTGTCCAGCTTAGCGTGGAGCCCCGACACGTCACTGGTGCTGGCGTCCACCGTGCTCAGGAGCTGGAGGAGGAAATAAACAGAGAGAAGGCACGTGAACGGTTTGTGACGGTGATGCTGCTGAGAGAGAACATGATCTGTAAAGAAGAAACTGGGCTGAAACAAAGAGGAAGTCAGAAAATAACCAGCACATTTAAGAATGGGGACTTTAATAATAGAACGGAAAGTACAGCAAGATAAAACGGAAACGGAAGCAGTGAGACGAGGGGAGGACGGGGAGGAGGGGGAGGACGGGGAGGAGACGCAAATGAGATTAAACCAGCTTATCTTTACCTGTCCAGCTGTGGAGTAGAGAGTCTCCTGGACCGTGGCCAGTTCAGAGGAGATGAACTTCTCCTGATTCAGCTTCTCTTTGGTCTGAAGAAGATATTTGCTCGTTTCCTCCAGCCTGAAAACCACCACGGACACTTTAGTTTAGACTGGAGACACCAACATCTGGTCTCTAGAGTCCAGGTGTGAACTCTGATCTGGTCTCTAGAGTCCAGGTTAAACAGGTCCAGGTGTGAACACTGATCTGGTCTCTAGAGTCCAGGTGTGAACACTGATCTGGTCTCTAGAGTCCAGGTTAAACAGGTCCACGTGTGAACACTGATCTGGTCTCTAGAGTCCAGGTGTGAACACTGATCTGGTCTCTAGAGTCCAGGTTAAACAGGTCCACGTGTGAACACTGATCTGGTCTCTAGAGTCCAGGTGTGAACACTGATCTGGTCTCTAGAGTCCAGGTTAAACGAGTCCACGTGTGAACACTGATCTGGTCTCTAGTGTCCAGGTGTGAACACTGATCTGGTCTCTAGAGTCCAGGTGTGAACACTGATCTGGTCTCTAGAGTCTAAACTAATCGAGGTCTTAAATCACCTCTGCTGTTTCTCGTCCAGGTCCACGGTGCACTGCTCCAGCTGAGATTTACTGTCAGCAAACAGCTCAGTGACCTGCAGAGAGGAGACACCAGATTAATATAATTCACTGTAACACGACTAATAAATAGATCAACATCATTTCTAGGTCGTACCTTCTTCAGCTCCTCCTCCATGGCGGCGATCCGGTCCGTGTACTCGACGGTCTGCTCGTCGTGAGCCGTGATCTGAACCATCATGCTCCTGAAACACAAGCTGTCGGTTTAAATCCGCTGCAGAAAACAAAGCTCAGCCGTGACTCAGATTAAACGACATTCATGAACCTACTCGTAGTTCTCTGCCGTCAGGTAGACGCCGTTCTTGTCCCGAGTGGCGGCCAGGTCTCGCTTCAGACGCTCGATCTCCTCGGTGTATTCCTGAGCGAACAGAAACCAGATGAGACGACGAGTCCAGAGCATCAAACCAACGGCTCCACAGCAGACTGAGTCTCTACCTTAATGAGCGTCCTCTTGGTGAGCTTCTGGTTGACCTCGGGTTTGTTCATGATGTTCTTGGCTCGGCTGGCGTACTCCAGGGTGCTCAGAGTCTCCTGCACGGGCAGAAACGTTCAATCAGAGCCCAGACCTACGACTTTATAAACGCTGAGACACGGCGGCGTGAACGCACAGACGTACCTCCAGGTTGCTGGAGGAAGGCGACACGGTGGCGATGATGGAGGTTTTGGTTCGTCCTCCCAGCGAGTCCTGAAGGATTCTGGTCAGCTTGGACTCTCTGTGGACGGGTTTCACAGGATTAAAGCATCAAAGACGACATATACACGTGATTATACGAATTAAAAATGCTTAAATATAGTGAATATTACAGGATACGCTATGGTATAATACGCTTTTATTGAAAACAAGATAAAAATCCAGCGTATAAAGATTTATTATGGACAGTAAAGGAAGAACGTTTTCCTTCTGTGCACATAAACACTTTAAACTTGAAGCATTTACATCGAGTCTTGTGATTTAACGTTAAGTTTTCTGAATCTGAATCTTTTGTTTTCGTCTGTTTTAACCTGCAGACAAACAAGCCGACTCCCTGCACATCGATTCAAACAAACTAAACCACGGTGCAGCCTCCTACCTGTAGGGGATGTGAGGCCTCTTCTCCACCAGCGCCGTGATCACTCTCCCCAGCGTCAGCAGAGACTGGTTGATGTTTCCCGCCTCGCGAGCTCGCTTGTCGACGGCGCCCGATCGCCCGATGTTCTCGCTGCCGGCTAAATCCACCTGGAAGCGGTTTGGATAAGTCGCGGTTAAACAAGCGAGCGACTGCAGAGAGACGTGCAGGCGTTTAAACGTGAAGGGACGTTACCAGGTTGAGTTTTCCGATCTTCACCAGCTCCTCTCCGTCCAGAGTGATCTCCTTCATGTGGATGGTGACGGAGAACACGGAGTGGGAGCGACTGCACGGGAAGAAGAGAGAGAAGCGGTGAGTAAACGACTAAAAGCATCAGGTCTGAGGGCGGGCCGGCTCCTCTGGGCGAGTACCTGGAGTAGGCGTTCATCAGCGTGGAGGCCGTCCTCCTCTTGGCTGCTCCTCGCTCCAGGATCTGATAAACCTCGTCTTTGTTGTGGACCGTCACCTCCTCCAGACCCTTCACCACCACGCTGCGCTGCAGACACACCAACAACAAACCTTTCATGGACTCCATCCTTCCCTCCAGACCTCGTGCACCCAAACTAATCTGATTTTCCGTCACCTACCTTGTTGCGCGGGTCGTCAAAGAGCTGCAGCCGCTCGTTGACGTCCTCGCTGGGACTGAGGAGGTCGAACAGCTCCTCGTTGTAGATCTCCAGCAGCGACACTTTGACGGAGAACTCAGTGCCGTTCTCAGAGAGCTTCTCAAAGATCTGGTGCAGCGTCCGCGGGATGATTCCAGCCAGAGGGTCCTGCAGACACCAGACAGCTCAGCCCGTTATCCCTGCACTGTCTGATAATCTGATTAGATGTTTTACAGCTTTGTTTTTAGCTCAGAAGGCTGATGATTCTCGTTCCGTGTATTTATCATTTTATTTTGGACACAAACTCCAGACTCACCTCCTCCCAGGTGAACTGCTCGTCCGGACTCCTCTCTCCCTCCATGGTGAACGTCTTCCCGGTTCCAGTCTGACCGTAGCTGATCAGACACAACGAACAAGAAGAAGATGCATTAAATTCATCGTTAAAGCTGTTTGAGCTGACGTCCACTGATCTGCAGAGGACTCACGCAAACACGGTGCAGTTGTATCCCATGATGACTTCGTCCAGAATGGGACAAACGACGCTGCGGTAAACCTCGATCTGTTTGGCAGCCGGACCAAACACCTGAAGAAGAAGAGTTTGACTCAGTGATTATTATTCTGATAATAAATGTAAATAACAGTTATTATCTCTGTGCATCCTCTCACCATGTCAAACGTGTACGTCTTCCGTGACGCCTTGTCGTTCATGCCTCCCGTCCTCATCACCACCTCCTTCCGGTTGTGGTCGCAGTCGACGACGCCGTATGACGACTTGCGCTCCATGGTGTTGAACGGTCTGAAAGCGCGATGCGGGACGTTAAGACACGAAAACGTCACAAAACAAAAAAGACCTGAAGGTCAAAGAACACGAAACTAGAAAAGCTGCCAGATGTCATTTAGTTTCAGCTTCTCAGTTTAGTTTAACGCTGCTCGTCTTCCTCACACTCAGATGTTTTTAGTTTATCCTGGACGTCAGCCTGAGCTTCAACCTCTCAAAAGTTCTTGTTGGTGGACTAGTTGCGTGCAGAAGTGTTTTCTTGCTAGAAAACATTTACAACACAATAAGGAAACGGCTGCTGT
Source organism: Planiliza haematocheilus (assembly GCA_005024645.1). Lineage (NCBI taxonomy): Eukaryota > Metazoa > Chordata > Actinopteri > Mugiliformes > Mugilidae > Planiliza > Planiliza haematocheilus. Next base: position 41,178 of record SRSE01000715.1, read on the forward strand.
ATTAAACCAGATTATTAAGTTACTGTGAGGAAAGAGATCAATCAATGAGCAGAAACAAATTATTATATAATAATACGGCCCGGGGGCCAAAACCGGCCGGAGGGTCTAATCTGGCCCCGCAGGATGAATTTGCAAAAATGACACTGAAGACATTAACTTCAAAGTTTCCAATAAGAGTAATTGCTATTTCTAGGGTTCACATAGATTTAATACGAGCTGTGGACATAACGCTGAGACCTAGAACGAAAAAAGAAATTGCGCCTTTTTCTTAAGAAATGTTTTTCATAATTTTATTCTTTGCACTAAAACAAAGGAAAACATTTGAAGTTGTTGTTATTTATATGTAAATATGTTGTTGTGTTATTGTTCTGGCCCCTTTGACATCAAACTGGGCCCCTGAACTAAAATAAGTTTGACACGCCTGGTTTAGAAGAAAGGAGCAGGTCGTCTGGACAAAACAAATGTTGACTGCAAAAACACATTTAAGTTTAAAGTCGACCACTAAACGTTCTCGTTCATTTGGCAACAATCTACAACCTCACCACTAGGAGGCAACGATCCACAACAAAGAGGTCCTTTAATTCACGAATAGCTCTAAGGATGTTCCTAATCTACATAACAGACACAAAGCTCTGCATTAGCATCTGTCGCTCCCAGAAAACATCTGTCTCTCTACTGTACAATAGTAACTATGCTTTTAAAAAGGGTTCAACCAATTAAAATACCACATGAAATGAAATATAACAGCCCCTGAAGCACAAAAAAAAACTTATAAACAGCAGGAACAGATATTTATCAGACAGTAAATGATTAAAACCAGTGTATCACGCCTCAGCAACTTTTTAAATGACCCCACAGACATTTAAAGGCCTCGTTTGTAGGAAACTAAATCAATGTTTTAACTTTAAGGTCTCTGTAACAGCAGATATAGTTTTAAGATGAATAACTTCTTCAGCTCACTCCTCTGCTCCAGACATGTTTTTAATGAACATATTGTTTTGTCCGCCATGTTGCCGGAAGGTTTGACAAATTTAAAGGTAATAAAAACCACTAGCAGCTGTTTTTCTGTTTTTACCTGCATCTGACAACCACCTGGATGTTCCGTCCCTTCTCCTCCCGTTTAGCTCCGCTTTGATTGTGTGAAGCCATTTTCTGCAGAGAGATGATCTCGTCTGCAGAGAAATCAGCCTGTGGACGTTGACAAAGGCACGAATTAAAATTACAGCAACAATCCTGAGATGAAATTAAACGAGAAAGACGATTAAACCCGAGAGTCTCGACCTGAACACAACCACAAACTAGCATCTTAAAGTTAGCTAACGCTAGCCACCCTGGCGTCGATCCAAAAACAGCAACTTACCGGATAATGATGCTTAAATATCTTCCTCGCTTCCTATGAGTTATCCGTTTATACTTTCCGCCAGGTAAATAATGTTTAAGATGTATATTCAGCCTGCGCTGCCTCCTCGGCCGTTTCCACGGAAGCTTCTGTGGCGCTCTCAGCCCTCCGACGAGAAATATTTCAAACTGTACTTTTAAATTTGGTTAAACCAATTGCACGCGGGCAACGGCCAAACAAACAACGCTATTGGTCAAAATGAACACGTGACGGCTACGGCGCGGAGCATCACGGGAGGTAAACTGGCTTCAATGCCGGAAATGTGCCAGTAGGCGGCGACATTGTCCTGAAAACAGTAGTTCCTCTTTTAAACGAGCTGGACACGAAATATTATTTTATTTATTTATTACATGTTATATTAATAATATTTACAACGGCCCTATTTAGTATTTATCTATTTAATTTGTCTTAATTTGAGAATTAATATTTTATTAATATGTTCTACTACTAACTATTTTGATTTCCTGTGCTGTTTCCTTCTTGATTTTTTAACCATATTCTAATTATTTCATTTTATTTAAGAAAACTTTAGTGGAATAATTATCGCTGACAATGTTAGAGCTTTAAAATGGAAAACTATCTTCAGTGGAGAATAATCCTTTGTTTAAATGTCTTTATTTTTAAGTAAAAGCAGTAAAATAAATTATCTTTATATTTATTTAAATCAGCTCAGAGGAGGAGATTTCACTAATAATGAGCAGATTATAAAATAAATAGACTCCTGGGAACAATCATGTTAAAGTCCATCCTCTGTGTGACCAGCAGAGACACGTAAAAACAAACTGGAGTGATGCTGTGTTCATTTTGTTTTGTTTTTATGGCAGTTCTTCTCCATTTTTTAACATTTTGCATATTTTCATGCCTCCTTGTCTCCAGTTTTTATTTTTGTTGCAGCTCTACAGTCTTTGTGCTTCCTATTTAATCATTTTATGAACACGTTACAGCTCTGTGGCCATTTCTCTTCTTATTTTATGATTCTTTTATGTCTCTGTGACATCATTTCTTGCTTCTTTGCATTTTCTAGTCACTTTTAGTCAGCGTTTAGTTTGGATCTCTTTGTAGATGAGAGTATCTGTGTATTTGTTTCATGTTTAATATTTTACTTTACCTTAAACAGACGCTAAACCAGACGCCTTCTTACCTCATGTGGCCCCTGAACACATGTTTGTTAGCGCTTTAAGAAAGATGAAACAAGAAATATCATTTAAAAAGCTTTTGCTGAAAACAAATACAAACATTTTGGTAAATTTTTTATCAAATCCAAAAAAAATGGAATAAAGTTTAGAAAAGACCCAAAAAACCTCCAGACAGATGTAAAGTAATCACATAAACCATGTTAGATGAATAAAATTGGGCTAAAACAAGTTAAACTCATTAAAAAGAAATGACTGAAACCCATTTGAAGTCCTCCTCCTCGGTTGCAGGTTCATGAAGTGACCAGCCATCCATCTGCTGAGGACCGTCCGCCCACTCGGCCCCCTGAGGACGACGAGGGGGTTGCCCTCTTTGCTCTGGCAACCTCTTTATTACCCGAGTATGGATTCAAAGACACACATGAAAACAAGACATTCAAACAGTAAAAACACTTTAAATCTGCAGGTAGAGAATTCAAAGCAGCTTTTTAATTTAATTCAAGTTAAAGTTGTTTCAAAAGTGAATCGTCTGAGCCGTGAGAACCTTCCTCTCAGTCCAGTTTGTCTCCGTTAACGTGTCTCTGACGTTGCATGAGATCCAGAAGAAAAAGCTGGAGCTCGCTGAAGCGTTTCCAACCAAAACTGAAACTGAATCAGAGGCGTTCGGGTGCTGGTCTGTGGGGCTGCCGAGCTCGGCGTTCGTCTTTTCTTCCAGCGGATTTTGTGGAGGCGTTCGTCAGAGCTGCAGATTCTTTAGATGCATGTTGTGTGTGCAGCAGTCAAACAGAAAGTCAGAGAGGAACAGAATGAACCAGTGAGCTCAGAGGAAGCTTTGAATTAATCAGCGTTCTCAATGTGTCCTTTAGTTTCATCAGATAAACATTTAAACTCACATTTTTATGATTCATTCACATTCTGTCTCTTTAAAGTCACAGAAAAGGTTTGAAGCTGGTCGATGTACTTTACACAGAAAATAAAGAAAACATCTAAAGTTTTAGTTTTGAGTCAACGTTTGAGTATTTGATCAGTTTGTTTGTGTGAAGTTGCTGCAGGTCAGTGACCTGAGCTGCTCTCTGGTGTTAAATAGAGAAGATGAATTAAAATGATCATTTATAATAAAATAATAACTTTATTTATTATTTTATGCACATAAATAAACAGACTTCCTGAGCTACTCTGATTTTGTGTTCATGAGAGATTCCTCCGTTAGCGGTGCAGGAGTTTTCATGTTCAGTCGTAGCAGAGCTGCAGACGTCTGTCGTCTTTTAGGACGTCCCGCTGTCCTTCTGTCTCCATCTTTTAAGTCTTGCATTGGATCTGAATTGGAACAGGAACGACCTGAAACGGCTGAAGAGCTGCAGAGTTTCCAGGACGTCGTGTTTCTCTTCCTCCCACGAAGACATCCTTGTTGGTTCATTACATTCATCGTAGGTGTGACTTTGAATGGCTGTGATGGACAGGCGAGTGGAGGGGGGACATGTCCACTTTGGCCCACGTCCTCCTCCTCACGTGTCCAGGACCAGCTGGGATATGCTGCAGACCCCTTCTGGTGTCCGGGTAAAGTGTGTCCAGCTGATGGACGGTAGGACGGAGCAGGATGTTCAAATCTTTTAAATCTTTAGGTTCTCAGTCACCAACATGAGATGAAACAGGATCAGGTGCTCGTTTCAGGTGGACATGATGAAAACCTAAACTCCTCCACCATTTATTTAGAGCTGACGAAGAAACGTCTTTAATAAGTCAAACTGTGTTTGTGTTTCATCTTGTTCTTTAATTTATACCATGAACCTGAACGACTGAGATCCTCCACAGACATTTAAAGATTTATTATTTTATAAATAAATCAGCAGAACTCTGTGAGAGCAGCTCCAGCTCCAGTTTACAGAGGAATCACTGATGAACAGATTAATATCTCTGATCACGCCTCAGTTAACCTTAAATCAGACAGATTCTCAGGCAGCTTCTGAACTGTAGGACGTGGACGTGGACCCTGAACCCAAGGATCTGGTCTTCACAGGTGAACATCGTGGATTAAACATCTTCTACAAACAAAACAAGTCCAGGTGACTCTTTCTTTTTCAGCTTGTTCCTTAGTTTAAAGCGTGACCTGAACGACCCACAGACATTTTAAGGTTTTATTCTTTTAGGAACTGAGAAGCTGAGAGGAAACGTCTTGTAGAAACCACAAACAGAGGAAACAACCAAACAGTCGTGTCCTTCTCTTTCTCGTCCCCGGCCCCGGCGGCGGCCCCTGCCTTGCTCCAGGGCCCCCCGGCTGACCCGGACACCTCTGCCGCCGCCGCCTCCACTTCCAGCCAGAGAAGCATCTCTGTGTCTCAATCTGCTGCCCAGCGAAAAACTCCGCTTCATTACCATAACAATTTTAAGTGCGAGGGTGGAAGCAAAGTGAGGTGGGAACAATCGTATTGTTTCTACCCCCCTCTCTCTCCCTCGCTCTCCCTCTCTCTCTCTTTCTGTCTCTATCTTTTTGTCAGCCCACTCGGACCCCGGGTGACGATGACCCTTTCCGGGGGCGAGCCAGAAATCCAGAGGAGCGGGTAACTTCTTGGTCACGACGGCACAAACGCTGGTCTGCACTCGGCTCAGGGAGCATCTCAGATCACATCATCCCGTCGTTTCCTCGTCTCTTTCTCTTTTTGCTTCTCCATCTTTTCGGAGAGCGACGACCCCGACCGGAGGATTTCATCTCTCTGTGAGTGTGATGCTTCTTCTTTTGTCTTTTTGTTGATAAAACCTGCACAAACCATCTCTTCTCAACTTTAAGAATCCATTTTCTGCATTTTATGTTTTTTGCAACTGGAATTAATTAATTAAACGTCTCTAAATAAGCTTTAAATTCACCAATATTCACAATTTCAGGCCTTTAGTTTCATCAGATAAACCTCTGAACTATATTTTTATGATTAATAATCGTGAATCTATGAATTAGCTGCACTTTTTCCATAAATATCTTTTATAAATAGTTCATCTTTTTCATTTTTAGGCCTGTATTTGATCATTTTCTGTTTGCATCAGTCAATAATAGAGGATTTATGTTGATGAGTGAAACAAATGATTTAAATAAGCTTTAAATTCACCAATATTCACAATTACAGGCCTTTAATTTCATCATTTAAAACATTTAAACTACACTTTTAGGATTAATTCTGTAAAAATGTTTAAATTATGTCTCTTTCTGTGAAGCTATATTTTATTTTTTGTAAACACTTTTTCCACGTCGGCCTAAAGTTGCTCATTATCTCTTAAAATATCACAGAAAACAAGAGAAACGTCTTGATTATCAGTTAATAATTTTAGCTTTAAGCCTATATTTGAGTATTTGATGGATTTATTTGTCCTAAAAAAAGTGATTTATGGTTTTAAATCAACAAAATTCAGTGAGAAAATGATCATTTATAGTAAAAGTGACGGTTAGCTGCAGCTCTAACGCTGTGTTCTGTTATTTTATAAGATTGTCCAAAGAGAAAAGGTTTAATTCATGACGTCTGTAGATCTACGGAGCTCTGACGTTTTAAAACAATAACTTTAAAGCTAATAATCGTCTCTTGTTTTATATCGGTTGATAAACTCCGGGTCCTGCAGACACGGCTGAAGCCATTCAGCGCCGCTCATTGATGCCTCTGTCTATTATCTGACACTCAGCAGTCAATACATCTCCCATGAATATGCAATCACTGGGCCGGAGGCTGCGTGGTCTAACACAGAGTCAGAACCCGTCTCTGCTTGTTCCTGAAAGTTTCTGGTCTGATCTAAAGTCTGAAGCCTCGTGCTGCTGCAGGGTAAACCAGGTCAGCGGTTTCTTTCCTTCCTTCCAAATATGAGTCATCCACCTACACCATCTGACACTAAAAGGTGGCGGAAAATCCAGATGAGCGACGGTGTTTATTTAAAGCCTGAACGACTTTCGGTTTCATTCAGACTTTTCAAATTAGCTCAAAAGGAAGAACCCGGAGAACCTGGAGATCACAGCAGCCGCCACAAACAAACAAATAAACAAATAATAAGATGTTTGATGAGCAGATATCTGCAGCAGAGCGCGAGAAAATGAAGGTTAGACGTGTTTAGCCGCCGTCACGCTGACTTACGGTTCATTTCAGGATCAGAGCAAAGTGAATTTAAAACATTCAAGGTTTGAAATCTTTAATTCATCTCAGTTTAAAATCCAATCTCACGTCACTAATATTTCTTTAAGAACATCTTTTGGTGCCTTTAAATAATAAATGGTGCCAGACATGAAGGGAAATTAGGGAAAGTCACGTCAGAAAATACGTTAAATCTGAAAGAAAGTGAGAAAATTCAGCCACGAATGTTGATTATTGACGGGAAACGTTGATGTTTGAGGAGAGGAGCTGAAGTGACGCCTCAAACTCTGCACAAACTCTTCAGCTCCAGAGGAAAGAGAAGAGTTTGGTGGTTTCAGGAGGTCAGATCTCGTGGTAGTTATTGTTGTGCTGTAGATTTGATATTTGAGAGCAGAGGTGTCTGTGTGAGGGGTCAAAGGTCACCGGTGTCGCTCGGGCTGCAGATGACGACAAACGCTTCGACTCCAGAGAAAACTGTTTGGTTGTTTTTAAAGTGTTTATTCCGGTGACGATGAAGGAAAACGCGTCGAGCAGCAGCAGCAGCCGGACCCGAGCGCCGTCGTTTTCACGAACCAAGACAAAGATCCATATTAACAAAAAAACGCAGATGACAGATGATTAATCGGCGTGGTGGGGTCTGCCGAGCCGACGGACCCCCGGCTGACACCCCGCGCCGCCAAACACAAAACCAAAAACCCCCCAGAGCCTCGGCGGCCCGGAGGAGCGTGGGCGAAGGGTGGACGCAGGGCACCGTCCCCCCGGAGCCGTGTGTTGTTTGTGTGTTGGCTGTTTTTTTTGTGTTAAAATAAAGATTCCACAGTAAAAGATGGAGGAAGCAGCGAGTTGAGAGGCCGTTACACGGACGGGGGAAAGTGAAAGTGTATCTGTGTGGGAGTGTTTGCATTTGTGAGCTAAAGCCTTTGACTGTGTGTGTGTGTGGGTGTGTGTGTGTGTGTGTGTGTGCGCTTCCTGATTGTGTGTTGATTGTGTGCGCGTGGACCGACCAAACCCCCATCTGCCACCGGGTGGGCGGCGCGCCACACAACGACAATACACACCAACATTTTTGTAACTGTGGGCGTTCAAAAGGCTCCGAGAGCTGCAGTCCTCCTGCTCGCTGCAGAGCGCCGCGGCTCCGTCACGTCTTTAAATCTGCTTTTAAATAAATAACGTCGCAGGACTCACAAAGATCCATGAAAAACCAATCACTGACCTGCTTTAGTCTGGACTCTTATCTGCAGCAGAAATCATCAGATGAATTTAGCTTCATTAAAAACAGAAAGCGAGTGTTTCCTCTTTGCTACAGGCTTCTTTAGCTGCTAACACGTTTTACGTAGTTTATGTTTTGTTCGTATCGAGGCTGACGATTCGTAAAGACAGCTAAAGGTTAGCTTCCTGTTCTAGGGGGAAAACAACAAAGCCTACGCGCCGCTAACAACGCCAGCGCTCAAACTAAAAGGCTTCTGCTGCTTTGAACATCTGCTGTTTGTTGTTCTATAAACTGATCAGATCGATCCAGAGCAAAATTTCTGTCACTAACACCAAACCCAGGTCTCTAATAAACACGTCTGTCGTGTATAAACGAGGCCAGAATCAGCTCAGAGATGGACGATGGTGGTCTGGGTTGTGTTTTAAACGTCCTGCAGCTTTAATCTGCTCGTTTGGATTTAGGATTACATCTGAATGAACCTCTGGGTTTGAAAGTTAGTTCATGCTTTAAAAATCTTCTCTAGTGATAAAAGACTTTACAAGAAAACTGAAATCTAAAGGTGGAAGAACATGGTCCGGTCTCCAGTTTAGAGCTGAACGAAGCTTTACTGTAAAATAATCCTGAGTGAAAACTGCAGTAACTGTAAAAAACGTGAATGATATTTGACTGGAAACATCCTGACGGGACATTTTCCGGTAGCTTCCATTAATAACTGGAGGCAGATGTGAGGCAGGTTAGTGAGAAAGTGAGAATATGAAGGTGTAAACGTTGAGCTGCAGCTTTTGTCCTACTGATATGTCAGAGGTCACCAGATGACGACCGCACGGCCTCAAAGACGTGTTTAAAACATTCAAATCGCACCTGAGACGGACCTCAAAGAAAGATGGTTGTTTTCAGGTCACACCAATAGATTTAGAAAAATAAAAAGTAGAGGAAGGGATGAGCAGCAGTCGTGTTTTGGCTTCAGACGTGATTAAAATGAGCAGATATCAAACCAGAAAAGACGTTTAATCTGAAAAAACAGAGAAGGTTGAGCAGTAAACGTGGACAGAGAGGTGTCAGTGTCTGTGTGCTGGCTGGGGATGGAAACTATAAGCTTTGCTTCTGCCATCCCCTTTTCAAACAGTGTTTGTTTTTGTTTTGTTTTTGTTTTGTTATAGTGTCTGTTTGTTCTGGTAAATGGTGTCCTGTAACTTTCTGTTCTTGTTCTGTAGTAAGAGAGTTGTGGTTTTTGCCTGGTTTGAAATAAATGAAATGAAATGAAATGAAATGAAGTGTGAGGTGTCAAAGGTCACGGACGTGGCTCGGGCTGCAGATGACGACTGGAAGGAGCCTCGGAGAAAATAAAGGAATAAAGAAGTTTGGTTTGGTCAGATCCATCTATGGGAATTAATTTAGACGCTGCGGCACAAATGTGGATCACAGCTACGAGACTAAAACCATCTGAGCGCGGGTGAACTCTCCATTTATGTCCAAACAGACCCTCAAGCAGCTTCTAGAGGAAATGATTTGAATGATTCCTCCCTGATCATCGGGCCAACAATAGAGACTCAGTCAGAGCAGAAATCTGTTCCCTGTGTGTGTGTGTGTGTGTGTGTGTGTGTGTGTGTGTGTGTGTGTGTGTGTGTGTGTGTGTGTGTGTGTGTGTGGGCTCAGCTGGCACAAAGACAACACAATGCAACACAATTTACCCGGATACCAGCCATATAAGCAGACGGAGATCCTCTCAGCCCACCGGAGAATCCATTTATGGAGACCGGAATTCCGAATCACGGCGCGTTTTTATTTCCATCTCCACGACAGAGACGATCAGACGCGAATAAAAGGATCTAAATATGAATAAATCATTAAATAAACCTTTAAAGCTTCAAAAATGTGCGGTTTTAATTCATTAATCTGGATTTCTTGTTAATATTTTCCACCACGTTTTCGTCACGGCAACCTCCACCAGTCCTATTTCTGGAGTTCCCTCTTCTTCTATCTTTTTTTTCAAGCACAAGTCCTTATATGGTAAATGACGTAACGGGACACCCAGAGATCCCCTTTATAACCATACCGCACCGGCCAGGGACGTTTACAGACAGAGATGAGAGGCGGAACAGACAAAATGAGGCAGAGTTTGCTCTGAGAGTCGGTCACAGACACAGCGAAGATTAAAAAACGAGATTAAAGCGGGATGACTGCTAAAATAGTGGAGGAGGTGTCTGCGTCCCTCAGCAGCCTCGTCCAGGGGATTCCTAAAGATGTGTACGCAGGGACGTCGATGGTTTTTAAAGAGGAGGCTGTAGGGGAGGAAGAGTTTGAGGGGAAACCCGGTGGAGATGAAGGCGGTAAGAGTTCAAAACGTCCTGAGGATGATGGAGAATAAAGATGTGTCCTCTGTTTCTGCTCTGTTTCTGCCCTGTTCTGACGTTTCTGCTCGTTTCCTCTCAGGTGACCTTCTGTTCGAGCAGAGGAGCGCACCTGAGCTGGCTCTCCACGGAGACTTGGCGCAGTACGTGGCAACTTTACGCACGCACCCGGTGGCGTTCAGCGGCAGGTTTTCGGTGGACTCCAGAGGCGCGGGGGGCCCGTGGACACCGGGGGACATCATCAACGTGGTGAGCGCTGACATCGCAGCCCCGGGACCGGCCGCGGTGTCTGGGTCGTCTTCAGCATCGCCAGACATTTACGCAGGAGGAGGAGGAGGAGGAGGAGGAGGGGGAGGAGGAGACGCGGGGGACGGCAGCATGGCGCACGGCCAGCCGGACATCAGCCACATGTACGCGCCCCCTCACCCGCACCCCCACTCTCACGCGGCCCCGTCCTACTCCTGCAGCGGGGACATGTACCAGGACCCGTCAGCAGGGGGGTACCTGGCCACCTCCACCTGCGCCATGTCCTACCACCCGCCCCCCACCTACAACTCTGCGCCCAAACCGACAGTTGACGGCGCCGCGCTGCTCTCCATCATGCCCGACTACGGAGGCTTCTACCAGCAGAGCTGCCAGAGGGACATCCAGGCATCTTTCCCCGAGAGGAAATCCCTCCCCTACCCCCTGGACTCCCTCCGGGTGCCCCCGCCTCTCACACCTCTAAACACCATCAGGAACTTTACGCTCGGTGCGCCCACACCGGCCGCCGAGGGCCCCATGGCCGCGGCATTCCCGGGCCACCAGAACCTCCCGCTGAGGCCGATCCTGAGACCCAGGAAGTATCCGAACCGGCCCAGCAAGACGCCGGTCCACCAGAGGCCGTACCCGTGTCCGGCGGAGAGCTGCGACCGGAGATTCTCGCGCTCCGACGAGCTGAGCCGGCACCTGCGCATCCACACCGGCCACAAGCCCTTCCAGTGCCGCATCTGCATGAGGAACTTCAGCCGCAGCGACCACCTCACCACGCACATCCGCACGCACACCGGGGAGAAGCCGTTCTCCTGCGACCAGTGCGGGAGGAAGTTCGCCCGGAGCGACGAGAGGAGGAGGCACATGAAGATTCACCTCCGGCAGAAGGAGAAGAAGTCCTCCGCGTCCTGAAGATGCTCAGATGCTCTCTGATGGATCATGATCTGCTGCCACGACCCCTCCCTGACAACAGAGCCCAGTATAGTTCAAATGAATCTCACAGGAAGGAAGACATGTCCTTTAGAAGCCATATCTTAAAAGAAATATCAGGGAGAATCAGAGTTATTATTATTATTATTATTATTATTTATCTAAAATCACAGTTAAAGTCAAAGAATAAAGCCTTTAGTCCCTCTGCTTGCTTCAGTGCTCTGGGGGAACCCATACCGTCTATGCTTCATGCTTCTCAGGGATTCATTTACAGTTCAGGCAGCAAAGATGAGACCAAACCCTAAATCAGCCTCCTCCAGCTGTGCATGGCTTCATCTCAGCAGCAAAAAAAACGAGTCACGGAGGTGGAACTATTTGGATTTAAACTAAAAAGAAACGCAGTTAAAGACATTTTGCATTTTTCTTTTTTTGTGACTGGATGTCGCTAACGAAGCTTCAAGTCTTTCATGAGTTCTCTTTGGCTATAGATGCAGCACAATGATGTTTTTATTTTGTAACCTGGTTTTCTATCATATTAGAATCACATGTAACTCATGTTTGGATTTGATGAGACTGTAGCTTGATAATCTGTTTACGTTCTGGTCCTGTTTCTATATATTTTATTATTTTTTTGGATGGTTTTTGTTTCCGATGAATGTGACGTAGAGAGACACTGGGAGAATAAAAGTTCTGTTTTCTAATTTTTATGCAAACGAGATGAGCAACTAAAGCTTTTTATTACGACGGACTGATGCTTCTTGTCGATGCAAATAAATGTTTGGTTGTTGTGTCCAAATCATGGTGCTGCTTTTTCTTTTGGTATCTGTACGGTGCTCCTTAAACGTTCTCGTGTTCCCCATAAGGTTCTACATTTCTGCACAAAAATGACTCAGAGCAGGTTTTTCAGGTCCAACAACAACATTTCTCTTGGATTAAGGTCAGGACTTTGACTTGTTCCTAAACATTCATCTGGTTCTTCTTTAACCGTTCTCTTGTAGAACCACTTGTGTTCTTGGTTCTCCTTGTCTTGCTGCATGACCCAGTTTCTCTTCACATTCAGCTCATGGACAGATGTCCTGACATTTTCTTTTAGAGTTCATTGGTCCATCAATGAGGACAAGGCGTCCTGGTCCAGATGCAGCAGAACAGGCCCAAACCAGGACATTAGCTTCACCCCCATGTTTGATGGAGGGATGAGGTTCTGATGCTTCATCTCATTTAAACCAAACTATTCTACTTTGGTCTCATCTGTCCACTAAACATTGTCCCAGTAGTCTTGTGTCTTGTCCACATGATGTTTAGAAATGTTCTTCTTGGAGAGCAGTGTCTTTGTCCATCACACCATGGTTGTTCAGTGGATTCATCAACATTAGCATCAGCCAATGAGAGAGAGGCCTTTAGCTGCTTAGAAGTTCCCCTGGGTTCCTCTGGTTCCTCTCAGACTATCATGGAGTGATCTTTGTTGGTGGACCACTCCTGTCGTCTTCAATCTGTCTGACTGTGGATTATTTGTGGCTTCCAAACTCTTTAGAGATGCTTCTGGAACCTTTTCCAGCCTGATGAGCAACAACAACTCTTTCTCTGAGCTCTGAGACAAAGCTCCTTTGTCCACAAACATCAGACTGAGACAATGAAACTAAACCAGGACCTGAACCACACCTGAGTCTCATTACTCCTCTCTGATATGTAATATTGGCTCATTGGGTTCATTGGGTCTTAATCGACTTTCAAGATGTTCTAAGTAATTTTTATGAAAGAATATAGAAATGTAGAAAAGTCTGAAGAACAGCAAATTAACAAGTTGATGGAGTTTCCTGTAGTCGTCCTCTTGTCCATCCTTGAAACTCTTTTTTATTTGTTTACTGCAGCTGGCCAAAGGTATTTAGACAAACTTCAGACATATTTCATCTCTTGGTTTGTTTCTCACAGTTTGTGCCTCTTTGTTGAATGAGAATCTTAATGCTTCAGCATACCATGACATTCTCTTCCAACACTGTCAACAATGTCCCTGTCCACAAAGCTCGCTCTGTCCCGGCTCAAACTCATCCAACGCCTTTGGGATGAACTGACTGTTACTGGCCCTGTCTGAATGCAAGCTGTTTGGGATTCCACATACTTCTGGTCAAACAGTGAATGAACTTGCTTTTTGCACAAGACGTGATGTTTTAGATGTTTTTGACCTTGGAGGAGCGCCGTAACTTTCCACATTGCTTTTTTTATTTACTCACTTTGGGCCAAGCTGGAGAGATCAAAGAATGCAGATAACACGTTGAACTATTGGCAGGAAGATAATGTAAAAGATTATTCATGAACATGAACGTCTGTGTTAATTAGCTTTTCTACAAATTCTTTTGTGACAGAAAGTTGGTCTGGAGTCTTTCCGTTGGGAACTGATTATTCTCCAGCAAACATCAGATGAAACAGTCACGCTAGTTTTGTCCTAAATAACTGAGGGACTTTTGATGTGAAGCAGATGTAATCTCCAGAGGCTGGACGCACCAAACCAGCATCTAAGAACTAGTGTCAAGAAACGCAGACTGAGTTTAGAGTCAACGGCCACAGTTTGTATTCAGTCAGTCAGTCAGTCATTTTCTATACCCGTTTAGTCCTGTTAGGGGTCCCGAGGGTCTGCTGGAGCCTATCCCAGCTGTCCAGTTTGTAGTCATTATTCAAAAATGAAAACAGCAAAAGCTAGGAGGTGCTACTTTTAGCTCAGAGATATGAAGAGCTAGCTGGGGGGCTATGGGGAGCTACTCTTAGCTTAGATGCTAAGAAAAGCTACTGTTAACTCTGAAATCTAGGAAGAACTATTAGCAGAAAGGCTGCGATGCAAGAACGAGCGCGAGGTACTATTAGCTAAGAGGCAAAGAAGCTAGGGAGAGCTAGTATTAGCCAGGAGGCTAGGAAGCTAAAAGAACTACTATTAGCTAGGGAGAACTAGTATTAGCTAGGAAGGTAGAAAGCGTCTACAAATCCTCTTAGAGCTGACCTCTTCACACTGTTCATTTAGTAAACACTTTATTCTTTCTTGATCTCTAAGATGAATCATGGCCAAAAAATCAAAACAATCATCAGAAAATCAGTGTTCAAAACACTTCACACAAAAAATGGATCTCTACTTGGAGACATGATCCACATTTAGGAACCAGATGGAAACACTCTCACATGAGAACATCTGATTTATTTAGAGACAAAGACTCAGATTAGAGCTGAAGGACAGAAGGAAGGAAAGGAAAAGGGAAGGAGGCAGATTTCAGATTAGAACTGAATCCTGTAAATTTCCATCCTCAGAGGAATCAGGTCACTGCTGAGAAACAAACATCTCTGATGATAGTTTCAGATTATTTCCCAGTAATGTCTCTGCTGTAGCTGCTGGTTCCAGGTGACTAACACCTGTATTTACTCTTTAAAGTTACCAGATAACTGGATGATGTCTGTGAGAGAGAGCAGAGTCATCATCTACCTCGTCTTATCTCAGCTATGTTAAATATCAAACCATAAAAAGGTCTTAAAGTGTGATAGTGACACAGGCTAAAGGCTGATTAACGTCACGACACAAAAAACATCAGCATGAGCTTCTGGAAGAAAGACGACGAGACACGTTTAGGCAAAATAAACACCACGATTTATATGACGGACAGAAAACCTTCATTACAGACGGGACACATGGAAACACGGAGGCTAAATCTGAGTCAACACACGCCACGGCAGCCTTCTCCTTTATTGGTTTCTCTTCATTTCTGGAATTAAATTCTCGTTTTGAAACCTCCATAATTTACCAAACACTGCTTTACAGTCGAGCAAGGAGCCGAGAATTTGATCAGCTTCCTTCAAAGGCTAATTTAGTGCACACGTTTTCACAAACAACCGTTTAACTCGGTCCTGAGGGGTTTCAACATCTGGAAAGGTTCACAGGAGTCCATCGATCCGAGCGAAACAGACGCCACAAAAGCCTGAAAGCAGGAAGACGATTTAAAATAACAAGACATGGACGGACCCCTCTGTGGTCCCGGGGCGGCCTTCCACAAAGATGAATAACTTTAAATGCTGCGTTCACAGGTGGTAGAATAATAGGTGGAGCAGGCCGTGCGTGCACTGAAAGCTGTAGTGTGTCTAAAAGGCCACAGACTCGTCCTGAATGCAGCATCAACGACCTGCACATCATCAGCTTTGTCATTTCTCGGCCTCTCTGGTCCAAAATAAATACGCCGAGGGTCTTATTTTTAGCCGGAGGCTCGCCCCTCGATGCAGCTCCTCCAGCTTTGGTGCTTTTCCTGATTCTTTTAACCCTTTGATTACTAATGGAACCAGAAGCTGGAGGATTAAAGTGGCGGTTTAAAGGATGGATCATTAACACGGACATCCACAGACTTGGACATGCTCCCATCGCTCATGATTATGTGATTTAATTCTGCAAAGTGTGATATTTAGAGGCTGATAAGTGCATTTAAGAGGGAGACAAAGAGCAGCAAACATCTCTACAATCAGGACGCCTCTTAGTTTATGTCCAGGACATTTTTTTTTTTCTTTAATAATTCACCTGAAGCACTGTATATTTCTAAGTGTGTGCTGCAGGATGGAGCTCAGAGCTGACGGCCTAGCTGAGTCTAAAGCATGCCACAGAGCCTTCATTTATCCGGACATCCCAGCCGGAGAGGAGGCTGCACAGGTGGAGTCAGGTGGGATCAGAGGCAGACCTCCGGGCCCGGGTACAGCTCCCCTCCGCACCAGAAATCCGACGGCTGCGAGATCTCCATGAGCCAGACCTCCTGCTCCTTCTGCTCCGTGTTTTTCAGCTCCGCGTCCGTCAGCACCTTGTAGTAGTGACAGTCTCTGCCGTCGTCCGGGTCGTACGGGGGGGCCAGGATATCCATGAACGCCGTGGGCCCGTCCACGGCATCGATCTGGTGCAGGTTGTCCCGGTCGGGGGAGAGCACGCACGGGCCGCTCTCCTCTGTGTACTCCCCGGCGGAGCGGAGCAGGGAGCGCCGCAGAGCGCCCGTCTGGGCCGGGGGCAGCTGGGGCGCCGCCTGCGTGCCGCCCGCCGGCCGCTCCAGCCGGTCGAAGCAGCTGATCCTGACCTTGCCGTACATGACTTTGAGCATGCCGTGCATCCCCGGGTGGTCGTGCAGCGGGATGGAGGCGCCGCTTTTCAGCAGAAACACCCCCATGCTGAACTGGTCCGTCTCGCAGATGTGCATGTATGTGACCGGGGGAACGCCGTGGTGGTGCGGGTGAGGAGGAGGCGGCATTCCGGGCGAGCTGTCGTCGGCTCTCCGCGGGACGAGCTTCAGGTCCGCCGCTCGCACTTCCGTCATCAGGCTCTTCAGCTTGCTGTGGTTCTCCAGGAAAGATTTACCGGGCTCCTCTCCGGCTCGGGGCGGGTTCCTAAACGTGATAAGCGCCTGCCGAGCTATTCTCTGGACGATGGAGGTCATGTTGCTGTCACCTGGCATCATACCGAAGCAAAGCGCGGCGCTGCCCGGGTCCACTGAACGCTAGTTAGCTGTAGCCCTTTAGCTAGCACCTAAGATCGTCTATTAGCAAGCGAGTCACTCCTCAGTTGTTGTCTCGGTGTGTGTGCGGTTTTAACGGACTCCCTCCGATGTTTAATATGAACGGCTTTAAATCTAAATAAAAACATAACATTACTATTATCGATTATGAATGTCAAAAACAAATATTCTCACATTTCAAATAAAATAAAAGCAAGCTGCGGATCAAAATCTTATCATAATTAGACTGTGAAGCATAAAACTCGATATTTTTTTGTTTTTAATTAAAGTAAATAAATTACACGAATTAAAAAAACCTGCGGCGACTCATCACGTTATTTTAATAAACATTTCTTTTTCGGAATAAAATTTAGTTTTGCGCTAAATGTCCACAGAGTGAGACCTCACGCCCTTTGCCCCTCTCTTTGGTCAGCCTAGCACGCACTGCCCGTTTGGAAATCGTTGGCTATCTTCACGTGCTCATTCATTCGTGTCGTTTGAGTGTGAAAAATAACACAACAAATAAATAATGGCGTGAATCCGTGGAAGTGACTTTCAGACCGGATCTGGACCCAGAACTAGACCGTCCGATGGACTTCAGTTCCCCATTTTTGAATAACTGTCAAACACGTCCGCACCAGGCACGCTTTACGAGTTTACACCTCGTGCATTGTGGGAAATGTAGTCCCCTAATCAATGTTTTCCACGCTGACTAACTCTAAATGACGTTTAATTAAAATATCGACAATATACTGATATTTTTCTTATCATATTTATTTAGATATCATCACTGCTTTAATTACAACTAAATGTATTAGTTTAAAATTTAACAAAACAACAAGAATACGGACAACAATTCCCAGCATGCCACAGATATTTAACTTTTACTGAGCTTTGCCCCCAGTCGTTACTCAAATACAAATATTCACCATATGTATACCTCAGCAGTAAAAACATTTTGATTCCCAGCAGTAACATAAAATCCTATGTCAATATTTAAAAATAGAAATGAATAAAGTTGTTTACACAAAGCAAATTATTTTAGGCTGTGCTCTAAACCTCTGCATTGTTTACTCTTTTCTTTATTCCCAAGATAACATCCACTAAAAGTTTACTCTGCTGAGCAATAACCAGAGAATCTGGAGACTGACTCATGGGATATGGAGTTCAACAGCTGTAAATCTTCTGTTAAACCTAAACAAAACATCTACAGGCCATTTTTACCGAAAGGTCAAAGAAAAAAGAATGTTGTTTTGTTTATATATATATATATATATATACTATTATTTTGGTTAGATAAAATAATCAAAGAGTTAATTCAGAGTTAGCTAAACAGTTTCCTGCTAGAAGCTACTGGGGCTAATATTTAGCAAGTTATCTTCATGAAGGAAATAAATAATATTTGATATGAAGCACTTTACATTTTCTGCTTTAAGTCACCTGGTTGTTAGCCTGCTAACTGTTAGCCTCAGTGGTTTCTAGACAGCAACAGTTGCCTAGCATACTTAGAGTCCTTTCAGTCTCATCAAGCTAGTGCAATACCTCCTTGTTCATGTCCAGAAGAATCTTACAAGAGACCTATTTTTACCGTAGTCTCCAGGTTTACAGGTTATAAGTAAAATATTTTACTTTTCAGAGCTGCTCTAAAGACACTATGCTAGCTAGCAATAGTAATGTACACTTATATCAGCACAACTCATCTTACTGTGGTCCTAAGAGACTAATTGGTTAGCTAACAGGGTAATTGGTTAGCTGGTTAGCTAACAGGCTAGCTTCTATCAATAAACGTACAAATGTATTATTTAGTTAATAGTAATACACAACATCCGGTTAAAAATAAACACGTCAGTGAGAAATTGAAAGGATGCTCCCACCAGGAAGTGATTGCAGTTTTCTACACCAGGATTAAATCTCCTGAGCTGTTGGTCAGAGGTTCACATGGTCCCATCACAAAGAATACTAAATTAAGAAAAACACAGTTTAGCCCCTGCAAGATTAACAATGAGTCACGAATGCGAGCGTGACTCACTTGTTGTGGCATCCGAGTTTGGCATTTCATGATAAAGACGTAGGCCGCTAATTTGGACGTCTTTCTGCAGGGAAACACCCACCCACGCACACATTCTCATAAAAGAGAGAAATGACAGCCCACAGTATGGAAAGACAACATGATGAAGACATTTCTTGGGTAAAATCTGTTCCCATAATTGTGTTTATTGCTGAGGTCAAAGTATAGAAACAGGAAGTGGGATAAGACAGATGATGAATCCATTCAGATCCAAGTGACCAGGCTTTATCAGGTAAACTGTTCAAGTCTGTTGGAGGTTGTTTTACTCTCGTTTGTTGTCATTTTGCATCTTATTGTGGTCATTTGGAATGTTTTTGTGGTTTTTCTGAGTTTATGGTGGTAGTTTTGCACCAGTTTATTGTAATTTTACATCTTATTGTGGTCATGTTGCATTTTTGTGGTTATTCAACACTGATCTATTGTCATTTGTGTCTTTCAGTGGCTGTTTTACACCTAATTGAGGCCATTTTAGATGTTTTCTGTGGTTGTTATGAATTTCTTGGTGGTTGTGGTGGAGTTTCTTTCAATATGTCTTACTTGTGTCTTATTGTGGTTATTTTTATTCTAGTGTTGTGGTTGTTTTGTGCATCACTGTGGTCTTTTTGCATTTTGAATCAGTTTCTTTGTGGTTGTTTTACACTGGTTTGTCGTCATTTTGTGTTTCCTGTACTGGATGAAACCAATTGTTTGTTTGCACGGTTTCCATTAAACCTTTATGTAGAAGTGAGACAGGATTTACAGTGTGCGTGTGTTCAGGTGCGTTCAGCTTGTGATCAGATGATCCTAATGTGAAAGCATCTGGAGCCAGATATGAATCCAGAAAGTGATACTTCCTCCTGTCCACTGAGCCCCCGACACTCTGAGTAATAACAAATAATAAAAATAATGATATAACCGCGGCTGTGTGAATGAACCCTCAGCGATCAAACAAACATCTCCGTCCATGGAGATGTCACCCTCTCCCACGCTGCTCACCTCCTCGCTTCCCTTCAGCTCCTCGTAAAAATCACTTTGACACCCACCTCCTCACAATGTGACACTGAGGCCCAGTTTGTACGGCAGAAATACTCCAGAGAGCGTTTGTGGTCAACACGTGACGTCACACTTCTCCTGAAGAAGATTTTTTCTCATTTTCTTAATGAGCAGGAAGTGAAGGCAATCTTAAAAATAGACGGCGTGATTCAGAGCTTGGACGGTTTTAGCCCTGATGTTGAGCCAAACTGTGGAAGCCCTGCGTAGGTCGTCCTCCAAATCAAATAAACAGGATGAATTATTATTCTGCAACAGGCTGTCGCTATCCAGCCGATCGACACACACACACAAACACAGAGACTTGTATATTTATAACGCAACAGTAAACAGCAGAAGCAGTGTATGTTGTTGTGTGTAGACGACAGATTGTTTTGAGGTCATGTAAGTCATCTCGCTGTCCGCTAAAAGGACCGCTTCGCCATCTTCAAGGCTGTAATTCATCCTGCTCATACTGGCCGTTATGAATCATCCTACTGTAAGTGATGGAGCACACGGCCAAATCAAACTTTATGTGAAGTTAAATGGAGGCTTGAGCAGAGTGAGAAATTGTTAGGGAGGAATTTATGGTGATGCCAGTGAAGAAGAAGAAGCACCAGAGACCTGTATGTCTTAAGCTGAAGGAGTTTATTTAGGCTTCGTCATCACAACTTAAGTGCATGACTTCCACCTCAATTCTAAGGCACAAACCGTGGACAGAGGCAGGGGGAGATGCGTCAATATCCAATTGGTTATTGTACATAAACATAAAGATAAGGATTCACACCAACTAGGAAATACAGAGTGTCAGACAGTGACGGAGGACATTATCATCTAACTCTACAGCTGTGCCTGTAGGCAGCCGGACAGTGAGACTGAAGACGCCATAAGAGGGACCATGGCCTTGGCATGTTCCTCAGAGAGAACATAGGGCAGATAACTGACCCCAGCTGTAGGAAGAGAAATGATTCTCTAGCAGAAATCAAATCATTTTCATCCAAAATTAACCTCAACTGTCTGACACTGTTCTTTTATTTATAGGTAAGTTTGATGCTGCATGTTTCTGATCTACTGAACCTCAGGTGTCTAATCTCAAGAGCTTCATGCTCCCTTCTCTTCTGCTCCTCCTCCCTCTCTAGTTTTTCCTGCCACCATTGTCCCTTTGTATACTCTGAGTGAGCTGATGCTACATAAATATACGTAAATTATAAACTATGGTTACAATTCATCTAAATGCCAAAGAAAAACAAACATCTTCTTCATTTCTTCTCAGAAAGTGGCTTAGCAATGCTTTAATTTACATCTCACTCGGGTCTTTTTGTCTTTCAGGTGTTCAAAGGTCCCCCCATAGATCCAGGTCCACAGCTCCAGTAGCTTTCAGCTGCTTTCTGTAAAAATGATCCTGCATAGTGGTCAGAAATCTGTGTTTATGAGACGGAGCTAATTTGGGGTTTGCGTGCCGCGGTCCCTCAGACACTTCAACTTGAATGGATCCAAATGTGTTTTGTGACAGAGGCTTTGGTCCACAGGGTATAGACAGGAAACTGGATCTGGAGGCCAAAGGATCCCTCGGGGAACCTTCACATACAGCCCCTGACATCACTCACAACCCCTGGTTTTTACTCTGGAAGTTAACGATAAGGCAGAGTTATCGCCTTTAGCAGTGGGAGGCACAATAATTAATGTTCCCTCTGTCAAATTTGGTTTGACAAACTGCTTCCTTCTGTCCTTCTGAGTAAAATTTAGTGACCTCTCAATCTGTGCAACAACAGCTCGTCACTGTGTCTGATTTTCGTGTCTGTGCTCGCAGAAATCTGTTATCTGCAGCCCACGTGGCCTCAGATGGTGGCCAGCCTGCAGGGTTACAATCTGTAGATGCTCACACTGATACGGCTGCGTGACTGATTCAGAAAGCTTTTTTTTTTTCCCCCTCAGAAGAGATGGTCCGACGTCAAAGCGATGATTTCATGGCCGAGCGTGTGGACCGATGGTGTTGTTGTGTGAGCCCTCCGTGGTGACGTCAAAGTGTCGTGTTATCGTGTTTACTCTCTCCATGAAAGATCAACACCAGCCAGCAGTATTTATTGACACGATGTAATGCAGTCAGGAACCATAACATAACAAGCCATTAAACATTCTGCCGTGGCCTCAACTCCATCCCTGAGATATTTTTCCCCAATCCACAGATGGTGTTGAATCAAGTAAAGAAGAAATTTAAAAATGGAGCTGTTTATGGACATCGTGCTTTCACTGTACTCCTTTGTAGTGCTAAACTTGTTAAAAGAATTTTTAATTGATGCCATAGTGTAAAAATACTCAATCAAGTAAGGGTCTTGCAGTTACTGACTCATTTATATGCTGCATCTGGACCAGGACGCCTTGTCCTCATTGATGGACCAATGAACTCTAAAAGAAAATGTCAGGACATCTGTCCATGAGCTGAATGTGAAGAGAAACTGGGTCATGCAGCAAGACAAGGAGAACCAAGAACACAAGTGGTTCTACAAGAGAACGGTTAAAGAAGAACCAGATGAATGTTTAGGAACGGCCAAGTCAAAGTCCTGACCTTAATCCAAGAGAAATGTTGTTGTTGGACCTGAAGCAGCAGTTGATGTGAGGAAACCCACCAACATCTCAGAACTGAAGTGGTTCAAGCTGCTGGAGAACACTGATCAGCTGGTACCAGGAGGAGGACACAGGGAGGACATGATATGTAATATTGGCTCACTTTCGTCAATAAACAATAAACAATACAGAAGTATAATATTCCTGTTTCATTTGTCTGACTTTTCTTTGTGAAAATCCGCTGATGTTTTGAGACAGTTTTATCCAGAACTTCTGGAACGTGCAGCAACTTTTAAGTACATTTATAAGAACGTACACGCAACGAATTTGATTGATTATATGTTTTGAATGTAAAATCTTAATCTGCAAAGTGAGCAGCAACTATAGCTGTCAAATAACAAAGGTGATAAGTAAACAAAAAACAGTTTCATACATTTTTATATTATATATTAAGTGTGTTGCCTGTTTTCTTTTCATCCTCAAAATGTTTCCCTATTTCATATTGACTGCTCATTTCTTGTATGTATCTATGAACATTGTTTCTTGTGTCTATCAGTTCAAAAATGGTTGCCCCTGATTCTGCATAATGTAAACAGGTGAGGTGTAATAATAATAATAAAAAAATCTTCTTTTAAGTTGTCATTAATGGAGAAATTAAACTTTTTAACACGAACGTTTTAAGGAGATTGATTAGTTTTTGAAGCATCTAGTGGACGTTTAGAGGAACTGCAGCCGCGTTGCCTTTATTTTCAAACCCTGGAGGTTGCTGCTTGGTGTAAATACCAGAATGAACAGATGAAATAAATACAGAAGCTTTTAAAAACATAAATATGTGGGACTTGTTTTTTAATAATATCTTTTCTAATAGCAGCTTTCAGGACAAGGGGCCTCCAAACAGAGTTTCCTTTTAGAGAGTTTGGTCTTGAGAAATAGTCGCCAGAAAGGGAAGAGAAGAAAAAACAAAGTGTCATGGTAATCACTTCCTTATGTTCTCTCACACAAACCAGGCCAGATTAACCCACCAGGGGCCCCCGGGGGCAAAAAGGAGCTGCTGCTGACCCTCGGCTGAATACTGTTATGTGTACCCGGCCAGCTTCAAGTTCCCATCATGCAAAGCTTTGCTGCAGCCATTAGTGAAGGAACAGCTGCAACAGTCAAATAATATGAACAAACAGAAAAAGGCTTACTTGTTAAATGTTAATGTTCAGCTAATGAATGCAACAAAAAGAAAGAACGCAAACTACTAATAGTATAAAATGCATAATTACAAGCAACACAAAAGGTTAATGTAATATTTAATATTATATTATTGAAGGTAGCCGTTAGTATTATATACATTTAGCAGGTGATATAAACGGAGTTTAAAGCAAGACATTTTATTCAATTTAAACATATTTTAAAATAATTACTGTCCCATTGCTGGCAAGACAGAAATTAGGCGACATAAAGTGAGTTTCCAGCAAATCTCCTGGTTTATTCAAACAGCATGTTGTTATTTATTTGTTGTTTTATTTGTTTGATTCTTTGCATTATCACATTTTGAAAATTATTGTTGTTTCAACTTAAAAAAAAAGAATGAAAAAGCACAAATAAGCAGGTTTTTTGGTACCTTCATTAAATATCACCTGTTTTGTGATTTAGATTTGTTAATTAATTTAACTTTTTAATTATATTACTGCCCCATGGCTGGCAGGACAGAACTTTAAAGACTAAAGTTTTTTGTTTTTTTTATTAAACTGTAGCAGCAGTTTCTGCCTATTTTCTTTCAAAAACAGATCCGTTTTGCAGTTGCTTCTAAAACTGCAAAACTGCTCAGACAGAGAGATTAGGGAAACGTTAGAAACTTGCTACTGAGAAAATCAATCAACAGGACCTGATTTATGTGTAAACACTGACGCCTAGCGGCCATTTGTCAACACTGCAACCGAAGTTTTCCACATTCAACCTGATGGGTCAGACTAAGAAAAGACGTTTTAATCCTGAAACTACAAGAAATACACGTCAGAGGGGTTTGATGGGAGAATTATAATCCATTTGCTTAATTTCACTGTCACTACAACTGATCTACAGAAGGATTTTTCTGGTTCATTGGGGGAAAAACTGTGACTACAAATGGCTCAAGTTTTCCAGCTTTAAATGAAGTGAGCTGTTAAACAGCACCAAAAAAAACATTTTTTTTTCTTCTGCATCCAGGTAGAAATAAATCAGAATTAATATTTTAAGTTAATCCTGTGGAAATAAAGTGATTCAGTTCTCAATCTTAAATGATCATCATACTGTAAAATACAGGATCATAAAAAATGCTTCCTATTATCATATAATATTAACTAATTAACATTGTCATTATTTAATCATTAAATATGGCTATAAACTGTAATGGAGGATGAACAATCTTTACAGCTTCCAGAAATCTTTTGCTAATTAAAGACGTTTGCTCAAAAAATGAGACTTGACTCTTTAAAATAAAAAACACTCCAAGAAACAAATCTAAAGTCATGTTTGTTCTTTAATCTTAAACGGGTATCACACACACCGACAACACAAAAGTGTTCCAGTTCTTCACAGTATTGCATTTTGCACAGTGTTCATCTTTATCTTTATTATTTTTTTCTTCATTTTTTTACAGACTAGAGTTCTTGAGTGAAGGCACAAAACTAGAGATTACTTCTGCAAACGAAATCCCTACAGACAGACGCCATGAACTCAGACGGACCTTTAAAAAACAACAACTCATCTCTACCGACGCACGGCAAGAAAAAGGTAGTCAAAATCTTCTTTATTTTTATTATTTAACACTTTCAGAGCTCTTTCCACACCTGTGCAATGATTGTCCAACGTCGTAACAACGCTCCCGCCGCGTGAACGAGCTCCAGCGAAGTGCTCCTGGTCGATTTAGTGCAACTCTCATCCCTTCATTAAAAAAACAGACCTGGCTCTGCTACAGAGTACACACAGTACAACAAGAGAACAGGAGTTTAGAAGTACTTTGCTACATATGAAGCATGCTTTCACAGTAACACGATAGCTACATATGTAGTAGTAGTTGTAGTAGTAGTAGTAGCAGTAGTAGTAGTACTGCTTCATGCATCTTCTACCACCTTCCAAACAACGAGAAGGACTTTCTCCAGAGATCAGCTCAAAGCTCTGCACGGTTACTGCTGCTGTTAGCATAAAAACCTCCTCTTCAGAGTTTTTTCCTGAAATCATAAAATGTTTTTCAGGAAATTTACCATTTGGACTTTTATGTTGATTTGTTTTGTCTACAAACAAAAGAGAAAAGAGTTTTTTAACTGACAACAGACGCATTAAGGCCCTTTAATTCAGACCCTTCATTAATATTCATCTCCAGGAATCTGATCTCACCAGGGCTGATCTGAGGAAGAGGAGGAGAACTCATTCATTCATCCACTAGAAGAAATCATCACATGAATCAGTGACGTCTGTTCATTAGTGATCAGAGACTTTAAACTAAACTAGAAACTAATATGAACTAGAATCAACTCAGGAGATGATCCATCCTTCTTTCTCTCTTTTCATTCTTTCATCCTTACTTCATTTCCTCATTTCCTTCCCTCCTTCTGTCCTTCATTCCTTGCCTCCCTTCTTTCTTTTTCCCTTTTCATCTTTCTGTACTTCCTTTCTAGTTTTTCTTTCTCTCTTTCCTTCCTTCTGTGCCTCAATTCTTCATTCTCTTTTCTTTCTTCCCCTCCTTGAATCCCTTAATTTTCTCCTTTCTTCCTACCACCTTTCTCCTCTTTTCTTTCTCCTTTTATTTCCCTGTCCTTTGTTCTTTCTTTCTCTTTTCTTCCCTTTCGTTCTTCCTTCCCTTCTTCCTTCCTTCTTTGCTTCTTTCCTTTCTCATTACTTGTTCTCTTTCCCTTCTCCTTCTTTTCCTTTTCTCCTTCATTCTCCCTTTCCTTCCTCCTTTGCTTCATTCCTTCCTTCCTTCCATCCTTCCTTCCTCTCTTCCTTCCTTCCTTCCTTCCATCATAAATAAATCAGATGTTCTCATGTGAGAGTGTTTCCATCTGGTTCCTAAATGTGGATCATGTCTCCAAGTCACCAAGCAGCTGTTGATGGTTCTGATCCAGTGGTAGGTAGAGATCCATTAATATTCTACTGACCACATGATGGCAATGCTGCTCATTTACAGACACACACACTGAGATCACATCTACAGAGCTGGCTGGGGACGCATGTGGAGACACAGGGACATTAAGACCAGGTGGATGGACAGGTGAGACCAGGAGAGACCAGGAGAGACCAGGAGAGACCAGGAGAGACCAGGAGAGACCAGGAGAGACCAGGTGAGACCAGGAGAGACCAGGAGAGACCAGGAGAGACCAGGAGAGACCAGGTCGTTAATGTGAGGTCTGAACGGGGCCTTGGACCATCAGTGCTTCAGGATCCTGGTCCCACATTGAGCTCTGGGACACTCAACAGACAACTTGTCCAAATTTATATGGATCACGGCTTCAGTCAGCGTCATAAAGACCAAGTTGAGGATATAATCCACCTAGACTTTAAGACTTCAATCTGAACAGACGGGGAAAAACATTTAAACCATGTTCACTTAAATATTTCACTTAATCTGAAATCAGACACGACTGCTGGTCTGGTCTTTGAAGGGGGGCGGAGGGGGTTTGCCTGCAAGCTTAGACTTTTTTATACATTAATAAAGTCACTTATAAATATAATCAAGATCAACTGAGACAAACAGGAAATGAGATGTTCATTTGGGTTTTTTTTAAAAGTTAAACACATACTGTACATTTCTACATTTATATATTAAATCATCGTTATAAGAGTTTCCAGAACCTGCAGACACCCTGTTAAACCATGAACGTAACACGACCCAGATAAGTTAAAAGTACTGTAGGACTACAACTTCCACTGGACGACACTTAATAGCTTTGTATATAAAATATCTATTAACACCGTCAACGAAACCTAAACCAACGACAGCAAAGATACGTTTTTACACCGAATACCGTCTTCTACATTTACATTCGTTTTTGACTGAGATGAGTGCAAAGATGTGAAGAGATCGCACAGAACGACGCAGACGGAGAGGAATGATTGGGTTAGACGGGCCATCGTGAGTCGTTTAGGTTACTGCAAATGAGCGGTACGCCACCGCGGCCGGCCCTGTAAGTCACTTTGGAAGTCATTCGTTTGTGATCGGAGAATCTCCACCCGTTTGTGTGTGAACGAGAGCGAGTTTAAGCCCGAGTGACGAGAAGAAGTCGGGTCTTAAAGCTCGGCATCTCAACTCGGAGTACATTCGTTAGGTGTGCGGCGTCCTCCAGGCTGGGCCAAGCTGCTCCTGCATGAACACGGCTGGTTTTATCTGATAAATACATCAAGCACTTAAGTCTTAGGGCAAAACAATAAAATGCATAGCTTCTCCAAAAGTGAAAAACTGGTCTTATTCCTTCACCTTTTTAAAAACACAAACAAGAAAACATTTTTTGGGGAATGTTTTTAGAGGCGGATCAATCTCCATTTGGTGCTGTAACTGACGTACAGTCAAACATTTGGTGCTTTAACTGACGTACAGTCAAACATTTGGTGCTTTAACTGACGTACAGTCAAACATTTGGTGCTTTAACTGACGTACAGTCAAACACGTGGTGCTTTAACTGACGTACAGTCAAACACGTGGTGCTGTAACTGACGTACAGTCAAACACGTGGTGCTTTAACTGACGTACAGTCAAACATGTGGTGCTTTAACTGACGTACAGTCAAACATGTGGTGCTTTAACTGACGTACAGTCAAACATTTGGTGCTTTAACTGACGTACAGTCAAACATTTGGTGCTTTAACTGACGTACAGTCAAACATGTGGTGCTTTAACTGACGTACAGTCAAACATGTGGTGCTTTAACTGACGTACAGTCAAACATTTGGTGCTTTAACTGACGTACAGTCAAACATGTGGTGCTTTAACTGACGTACAGTCAAACATTTGGTGCTTTAACTGACGTACAGTCAAACATGTGGTGCTTTAACTGACGTACAGTCAAACATGTGGTGCTTTAACTGACGTACAGTCAAACATGTGGTGCTTTAACTGACGTACAGTCAAACATGTGGTGCTGTAACTGACGTACAGTCAAACATTTGGTGCTTTAACTGACGTACAGTCAAACATGTGGTGCTTTAACTGACGTACAGTCAAAGTACACTGTCCAGTTTAAATGATATAAATGGCGGCTAACTGATGCTAGAAGGTGTTTGTTTCCACCATTGACTGAGCTAGGCTAACGTTCCCCTTGTTCCCAGTGGTTATGCTAAGCTATGCTAACAAGTCTCACTTCTCATCTGACTTAAGTCAAGATTGTAAAAATGTTATTCTATAATAACTGTTTGACTAAATCTAGGTGGTTGTTTATTTTTTGACAGCTACACAGAAGTGAAGCCAAAACATCTCGGACATGGGCGCGGCCATCTTGATCTTGTGACGCATTAGACTCCAGACTGACCCTCAGTAACAAGCTATAAATGCTAAGATGGCGGCGGATGATGCTGCAGGAACTTTTAAAGGTGTGTCTTCACTTCATTTGGGCGGAGCAGAAGGCTGAAGCTCCACCCCATGTCTCTGACTTCATTGATCAAGTGAACCCTTCCTGTTTTTAAGTCTGTTCAAACAAACGCCATGACATGCAAGACGCATTTGGCCCAGGTCTGGTGTCATCGGACTTCTGTCTGTGCTTTTAAAACCAAATCTATAAATTAGATTATTAAAATATGCTGCTCCAGAAAATAGTCAACTAATAGAGATAGTTGTATCTGTAGAAACAAACCTTTAACCCTCTTCTTATAAAGGAATTATAGCTGGTATGCTAATTAGCTAATGTTTGTTGCAGAAGTTGGTTTCAAACGTTCAAGAATAATGCTATAAAAGTGTTTAGTGGCTACATACATGAGCTCAAGGACGGAGGTAAAACACATAACTTCAACTACTGCTTTGGCGAATCATAAACTGAATTAAATCTAATAAAGAGCCAGACGAAGATGCTAACATTAGCTTAAGCTCTGAGAGGAAAGCCTAAAGGTAGAAACAGTCAGTCATAAGCTAGTTGGCTGAACATGCTAACCTTTGGTAAAAGCCATCTACATAGCTGTGCCTTCGTTTTCCGCCATTAACATAAGTCAGAGGCAGCAAGATGACCTACGGGTTCTGGGTCTAACGCAGGCTGCTACCAGTTATATGAGCCAGGAAAACCTCCAGTGTAGGCCACCCAACAAAGTCCATGTCAGATGAAAACTGGACTCTGCAGCTACGTCTGGAGGCCAGACACCCAAATCTAAACCAGACTGAACTCATGAAATGATTTATGATGATCAATCTAAACAACCGGAGGTGACGAGCGCCAACATTTGGCTTCGAAAGCACAGACAGAGCAACGATATCTGGACTGGAACCAGACCGAGAAGAACTCGAGGAGAGAACGTGTCATCAGGTGTAGCTAAACCTTAAATCAGCAGATGAACAGAAGCTATAATAACCTCTTATACTTTACCAAACATTAGATCAAAAGAAGAGAAGTGGTGGATCTTTATATCTGAATGTTGAAGCATTGAGTCTGTTCCCATATGTGCAACAGCTTTGATGTTCTTCGTCATAACGTGCAGTGATCTTAGTTATTGCTTCAAGTTCTTTATCCGAGTTTAAAAGGAAACTAATGCATGTCAAATTAATTCATTTGAGATTAAGTCTTTGTTGTGTGGTAAAGTTTCTCCCCGCTGACACCCCTCTCCCTGGTGCTTATCTACACGGCTAGGCCTCGTACCCTGTGGACCGGCGCCGCTGGTGGTTCCAGATGTCGTCCCTGTGCTCGGGCCGGCAGAACAGTCTGGACGACTGGGCCAGGCGCTCCCGGTGCTCCCTCTCCCGGTCCACGCTCGGTTTGAACAGAGGACGGCCGGCGAACTGGGAGGAGGAGGACTGGGTTCTGTTGTCGGGGAGACCAGACGAGGACAGCTGACCTCCGGCCGACCTAGAAATACGGTTCATACAAGAGTTGGGATCATAATTAGGGGCTTTTGTTATTATTTCTGCACCATTAACTTTGCCTCAGTGTGATTTCATCTCTAATAAATGTCATAAATAGTTTCTAAGATTAACTGATTAAACTCACCTGCTCTTAGTGATTCTGTGAGGACCGTTATCAGTTTGCTGCTGGTGCTGCTGAGGACACAAACAAGGTCAGGACACAGGTAGAGGAGGAGGACACAGGTTTATGTGTGCGCTGTTGTACCCTGTAGTGGTTGCACTGTGGCGGGCTGCCGTTGACCTGGTAATACTCCACCAGTCTCTCGGCCAGAGCGATGCGTCTCAACAGGTTCTCGATGAAGCGCTGGATTCTGACTTTGCCGCACGTCTCCTGTCGCACGGCCGCCTCCAGGAACTTCTGGATGGTTATGACCTCCCTGAGAAATAAAACGCAAACCGTGTTTACACGTGTTAGTCATCACGGTGCATTCAGGTGCTGTGAGAAATATCAGTACTTTCATAGATTGTAGAATGTGCACATAAAATAAACTGGCCAAAGGTTGAATTGTGTGTACATTTCTGATGTAACCAGTGAAAAGCCTTCAAAATAAAAGCCTACATTACCCACAATGCAACAGGACCGCAGACAGTGGCAGCAGCTGCAGACGAACCCACCTCTCTCGTCGCTCCAGCTCGTTCTCCGAGGCGTTGAGCTGCTCCCTCAGCGCGGCGATCACCATGACGGCCACGTCCACCTGCCGGCTCAGCGAGCGCTCTCTGTCTGCGACCTCCTGCCTCTCCTGGGCCAGGTGCTGCGAGTGAGCGCGCTCACACAGCAGCTCCGTGTCGGTCTGGGCCAGCTCCGTGCTCACTTTGGCCAGACGCCGCTGCATGGTGTTGTCGGCCGCCCGCAGGATGCTGGCCAGCCGGCGACGCACGGCGGCCGAGGCTGCCGCCATCTCCAGACCAGAGAACGGGTTCTGCTGCTCTGCTGGTTTCAGTGAGGAACACAAGTTACTGTGCATGCTGTTATGACGATTACTCTATGCTCACGCCTGCAGAAGAACAGAAAGCAAACGCACCGACCACGTCCAGGTCCAGGTCCGGCTCAGGCGGCGGGCCAAGAGGCGGCGGAGGAAGGAACGGGAGGTGATGGTGGTTCACATGCTGGTGACCCACCTCTGACTTCTTTGTGGACGACTCCTCATTTCTGCTTCCACCTCTCTCTTCACAGTCCTCCTCCTCCTCCTCTTCCTCCTCCTCCTCTTCATCTTCAGTGCCGCCTTCCTCTTCATCGTCATCCCCCTCTTCCTCCTCTGCCTGCGTCCCCACACCGACGCTCTGTGTGCGCCTCCTCACAGAGCTGTATGAGTGCAG
Organism: Planiliza haematocheilus; assembly: GCA_005024645.1. Taxonomy (NCBI): domain Eukaryota; kingdom Metazoa; phylum Chordata; class Actinopteri; order Mugiliformes; family Mugilidae; genus Planiliza; species Planiliza haematocheilus. The sequence goes on from SRSE01000715.1 coordinate 73,071, forward strand.
GTATCCGCCGTCTCTGCTGTCGCTGAGGGAGCGGACGTGAGGCGGCCTCGTTCCGGCGCTATGCTGCCCCCTGCGTGTCGGGAGGCTCATGTCGTGCCAGGGGATCGCCGCCGTCAGCGGGTCGGGGAGTTTGCCGGTGATGCTGAATCCGCCACTGCTAACGTCCGGCGAGTGGTACGAGTGGCGGTACTCCAGGTGGGCGCGAAGCGAGGCTAAGCTGCGGAAACGTTCCTGCTCGCCACAGCGGGGGCAGCGGAACGGGAGGTCGCAGGAGGCGGCGGGGTCGGCGATGGCGCCGCAGGCCTGGCCGTTCCTCTCCAAGAGGAAAGAACCAGAACCTCTGGAGCACAGCTTCTGTTGCATCACTTTACGCCTGCAACAAACAGTGAAGAAGAAATCAGCAAACAGCCAAAGGTCATGGTGCAAATGTTTGTTTTGGAGTCATATAATTATCTGAGTCAATCAACTAACAGACAAAACACAAAATCAACCATTCTGCTTCAATCTGTCTCAATATTTCAATTCCAAAAAATAACAACCTTTAGAGTCTAACCACTAGGGATGTGCGATATTTAATCGTTCACGATATATCGTCAAAAACATTCCCCACGGTAAGAATATGTCATCCCGCGATAAAAACGATAAATAACACCTTAATTGATTTTTCAATTATATAAAGAAATGAAATATTTGTATTTTTGTTACCACTCCGGCCGGTCCTACCAGAAACTAGTGCTTGCTAAAGGTTCCTAGGATTTTTTTGAATGTGCACAAACCGACATTGGAGTATTACATGCGTTATTTCAGCTGCAGTCTGAACGGAAACAGTGCGTCGTGAATTAGCGACACTAGGCATGAAGGGGTTAAAAAGTCTGACGCGGAGCAGCAATTAACAACATGCAAGGTTTGCAAACAAATAGTGAATAAAAAGGACAGTAACAGCACTAATTTGTTCCACCACCTCAAACACAAGCACAAACCAGAAGATGAAGAAAGACAGAAAATGAGCAAAGATGCAGAAGCAGCGTCGACTTCATCCAAAGAGTCCGGGAACAAAACAACAACTCAGAGAAAACTTGATGCATTAGAGTCAAAAAGATTAGAATGAACTGGTGTTTATTTATCGTTACCGTGATAAATACCAGAAATGATCAGGATAAATGTTTTAGTCCATATCTCCCATCACTACTATCCACCACACGGTAACTTGAATAACAGAATCTGAGCCCTGCGCTTCAGTTCCATCCATGATTAGGATGCATGTAGTGGGCGAACGGTGGTTCCTTTGCAATGATATCTCACATACCTTGATGCCTGGTTCCTCTGGGGAGTTACATGCATGAACAACAGCCATATAAATATCAATATTTTTATGGATTCTTTAATGTGCACAATAGTAGAATTTGATGATCTCCATTCTAAATAAAATGTCCAACAGTTGAATAATGTGCACATTGCAATGCAATACTCCAGAAGCAGAAACACATGGTAATGATTTATATCTCACCATCATCTCCTTAGTTACATTAGTCCATTAAAAATAAAATAGTTTCTGCCTGTGTCTGCCTTATATGCCACTAACACATATTATTATTATTGTGGAAACCTACAAAAATATGTTAAACCATGTTGGTTCTTTAATTTGTAATAATTAGGATTATTAAGAAAGCTTTGCTGCTTTAAGTTTTGATCTATAATTAAAATAATTATTAGCTTCGATTACCTTATTTATCCATATAATACGAATAAAAAAGACTAATCTGTCTAAAATATGTGTGTTTATATTAATGGAAGTTAACTTAAATATTAATATAAATTAATTAAGGTTGATAGAAATGCCAAAAATATAATTTACATGCAGCTCAATCAGAGAAAACACGGTTTAACGCTGATTTTCACTGATTTCTCAGAGAGTCGACATTAATAATAATCACAAACCGTCTGGAAGCAGCTGGATTTATTCTCACACACAAACAGAACCAACACAAACACTTTACTGGTCCCAGTTTCCAGCTCAGACTCCGTTTAATCCAACATTTCAGTCACAGCGTTAACAGGTCAAACCTCCTCACTCCGTCTTTAGCATCATTAGCCGCTAGCGCTACCTGCTGCTAACTAGCTAGCTAGCAGGGTAGCTGGTCTCTAAGCAGAGCCGCCGCCGCGTCAATGAAAAACTGATTTAACGGGTTTTATTTGTATTTCCTTACCGGCTGCAGGTTAACGGAGGACGTTAAACGGAGCTGCTGGAGGACCGTTACTGTGAGGAGGTGTCATGTCGCAGGTGGAGGCAGACAGCATCCCCCATGATGTCATCCATCCAGCGACAAGCTCGCGACGGGCAGCAACGACCACATCCGGTCCGCCCTTTCAAAATTAAACTCACTTCTTCTTCTTCCGCTTTTCTTTTTAGACGTTTTAATTTAAATGTATACATAGAAACATGAAAACCACACCATATTATCGTACATTATGTTATATTTACCATAAATGCACATTATTGCATCTTATTAGTCCGTCCTATGTATATAATATAGACTTTCTTCTGTCTCTTGTATATTTTTTATTTCATTTTATTTCATATTTTCTTTTTACTTGAGTTTGTGCACAACTGAGCTGCTGTGACCAAGCAATTTCCCTTATGGATGAATAAAACTTGTCTAAGTTGTTAAAATGATCACATTAAGTTACCACCAGGTTACAGACAGTAACCAATTTTGCTCCTTCTTCTTCTTTCTTTCTTTCTCTGGTTCTTATCAGAGTCAAACAACTGGACATCGCAGTGACCTGCAGAAAGACTTTTTATTTTTCATCCAGGTGTGTGCATTGACATACACGTTTCAAACAATGGTCAATAAAACTGTCTGGAACAAGAAACCAAGCCAAGCTTCCTGTGTTTGTTTTTAAGTCACTTTCTTTATCATTAGCCAGACTTTGACTTTTAAGGTTTTCATTTGTGAAACTAAACCATAATGCACTTTTCCCTCCCTTGTTTCTGGGACTTTTTGCCTTGAACTGAGTCTGGCAGGCTTTGCACCACCTCCAAACTCCTCCTCCAGTTTTAGATAGCATGTCCGACTCAGCTCCGGCCGGAAAAGTCCTTCAAGCTCTCTTCCTACAAAGTTTCCTTTCTTTTGTCGTCTTTCTTTCCCTTCCTCTACTGACAGTGCTTCTGGTAGTTGAGTTTGGCTCCCAGTTTGGTTCCCGCCAGATGTTTTTCAAAGGCCTCGTCCATCCCTTTGCTCTGCTCTGGTGTGAAATGGTTCTTCCAGTCTCCAACCTCACCTGCACACAGAGAGAAATGTGACACGGTTTAACGTCTGCGTTCAGATCTTTAGGTTTACAACGCCAATTTACGTGGAATACATCGAATCGTTGCAGTGTTTATTGAAAAAAACAGAACCTAAATGTCAAAAGTGAGGACGTTAAGCCTTTGTCTATTCAATCTCTAAGCTGCTGTACTTATTTTGAAGACATAGTTGTGTAGAATTAATATGAAAAATAACTCTGGGTCATGGTACAAAAAAGGACAACTGGGCTTGTTGGGTTTCCTGAAGAAGTCCTTAAGTCTACTTGGATGAAACATCTTCAAGAAACTACAACGTCATATTGTTTGTCCTGCGTCACCTTTCCGAAAGATGACGTTTCCCATGTTGCCGTGGGAGTTGGCCGAGCTTTCCTTCATGGCACTGAAGGTGCTCTTGGCAGCGATATTCTGCACCTGATCCTCTGTCAGGTTGTAGCCGAAGAAGCTCGAGATCTGACGGACGCCCTCGCCCAGGTCCTGCAGGAGAGAAAACAGAGAGAGGCATTTAATGTTACTGTGAAAGGTGACTTTTCAAACAGATGGAATTAAGATACAGACAGAAAAAGGCACTAAAGTAAAAGCACCTCAAGGATTCCAAGTTAATTTTAAGGTCCAATCAGAGGCCACGTGTTCAGAAGTGTCTCCATCAGTGTAATGAGACTCAGGTCTGGTTCAGGTCCTGGTTTAGTTTCATTGTCTCAGTCTGATGTTTGTGGACAAAGGAGCTTTGTCTCAGAGCTCAGAGAAAGAGTTGTTGTTGCTCATCAGGCTGGAAAAGGTTCCAGAAGCATCTCTAAAGAGTTTGGAAGCCACAAATAATCCACAGTCAGACAGATTGAAGACGACAGGAGTGGTCCACCAACAAAGATCACTCCATGATAGTCTGAGAGGAACCAGAGGAACCCAGGGGAACTTCTAAGCAGCTAAAGGCCTCTCTCTCATTGGCTGATGCTAATGTTGATGAATCCACTGAACAACCATGGTGTGATGGACAAAGACACTGCTCTCCAAGAAGAACATTTCTAAACATCATGTGGACAAGACAGAAGACTACTGGGACAATGTTTAGTGGACAGATGAGACCAAAGTAGAATAGTTTGGTTTAAATGAGATGAAGCATCAGAACCTCATCCCTCCATCAAACATGGGGGTGAAGCTAATGTCCTGGTTTGGGCCTGTTCTGCTGCATCTGGACCAGGACGCCTTGTCCTCATTGATGGACCAATGAACTCTAAAAGAAAATGTCAGGACATCTGTCCATGAGCTGAATGTGAAGAGAAACTGAGTCATGCAGCAAGACAAGGAGAACCAAGAACACAAGTGGTTCTACAAGAGAATGGTTAAAGAAGAACCCGATGAATGTTTAGGAACGGCCAAGTCAAAGTCCTGACCTTAATCCAAGAGAAATGTTGTTGTTGGACCTGAAGCAGCAGTTGATGTGAGGAAACCCACCAACATCTCAGAACTGAAGTGGTTCAAGCTGCTGGAGAACACTGATCAGCTGGTACCAGGAGGAGGACACAGCAGAGACTGGAGACAAATGCTCCAGTAGAATATTTTAGTTTCATGTGTTTGATTGGAAAATAATTTTTATGTTTTGAGAAAATGATAAAGGACACAAAACCTTTTAAGCAGCTCTGTGTCTAATTTAAATGTGTTGTTTACCTGTTTTAATTCTTCGTAGGTGACAATCATGACGTTGGGGTCGTCCATCCTCTTGTCCCAGGCCAAGGCATGATTAAAGTATGACCCCCAGACAACTACACAACAACGCACAGTTCACCCAGTAAGCTTTAAAACATGACTGCACAACGTTTATGCAGGAAATTCATTTCATGAGTCGTGTTTCTGAATTCACAAAAATCTAAAAGTCGTGATGTCTCATAACAGAACGATGGTGTTTATGAATATTTTATTCTCAAGCTGCCGTACCGTGAGCACCATAACTTTTGATCAAGCCTCATGTTATCAGTCCAGATAAAGTCCTCTTTTCTTTCCGTGTGATAAGAATCATTTTATTGGCTGTAGTAAACTCAGTAGGTGAGTAAATAAAGTCAAACACATGCTTCTGCAGCTTCTGTTCACAATCTTCTCAAATTATTTTAAGCTCTTAACACCAAACGTTTCTGAAAAATGTCAAACTCAGACGAGCATCCGTCCATGGTCCAGTTTCTCAGCATCAGATGAGGTTATTAATGAATAAACAAATAAACGGTGCTGATGCTGATCGGTTTGCTCACCATCTCCCTTCATGAACTCAGAGTAGAAGGAGTCCCAGGTCTGGGATGGAAGGACCGGGTTGTCCTTGGAGAAATGGTAGAAGGAGACCAGAGTGTCTTTGGGGTTCCTGAAGATCACCAGGATCTGAAAACAAATAAATAAAAAGTAGGATTTCATTGATTAATTATGTTCTGACAACGAGACAAAAATGTGTTGAGGTTAACAGGAAAGATTCATTTTTTTTTGCACTTAGCACCATTGCCACTGCCTTAGTTTGAAGTTTGAATGACTCTCTGTAAATTAGAGACGGAAGGTTTTAAATCTCACTTTGGTTTTCTTTTCGTAGAAGGACGCTGGGATGTTGTCGGGGTGAAGGTGAGTCCCCATGAACCTCGGAGATGGAGCCTCATTCACGACCTGAGAACAGAGAAGAGCAGACTCAACCATGTTCTGAATGTGTGGCCATGATGGTGTGATGTGATGAACTCTGTCTCGGTCACCGTGGCAACCTTCTTGGAATGATAAGACCACAGAGAACTGGGCCATGTTCACGTACGTGTGCTTTCTTATCTGTTTAGCGCAGAGACGATCGTCTCGTTGTGTTATCTGACGGCGCTGAACTTTAACCAGCTTTTGAGGAACAGAAAACATCACTTCACCTGACAAGGTTTGGTTTCTGTTTGATTCCCTCCACTGCACGTGTTTAAGGGTGACAGGTAACGATCTCATGTACAGGTTCTTCCAGATAATAATTCCTGTCATTCATTGTTTGCTTTGGAGGTGTTAGTGCTCGTTGCGTGCAAGTTTGAGCCAAGAACAAACTGTTGCTGTAGTTTATATTTTGCTGAGTCAGGTGGTGACCTCTGCTGTCACATGGCACGTGCAGAGCGGGTGCGGTAATAACTCAGATCTACCTTAGCCGGTCACATGATCAACAGCATGCTCAGACGTGCCCTGGAGCTAAACGCTGGCACGCTGCTAGAGACGACCCTCCTGAAGAAGACCCGCGGGAGTAAAGAGCTGGTCCAGTGGGTAGCTTAGCGGCGGCATTCGTTTGTGTGCACGGTGTGTTCTTACAAGATGACTGATGAAGTGAAGTGAGCAATGACCATCTCACAAGTTATAGCCGCTAGTCCAGACTCCTGCAAGTCGCTCAAATTTTAAACCAAAGCCATAGAAAGAAACCCTCTTTCTGATGTTGACCTCCCTGAAATAAGTTTCTGCAGGTTGTTACAGCGTCCTATCAGGACACAGTATGTGGAGAAAGATTTCCAGGAAATTACCTTTAGCGTGACCTAAAGTTTAAGTTCAGTGTTTTCATTACAAATCCCCAAAGTCCGTAAAAGTGAAAAACATTCTTTACTGAGCATTTTCACGTATGTGTTTGACGTTTGTGGAGATTGACTTGCTTTGAGAGCCTCTAGTGGACGTTAGAGGAACTGCTTTTAGCTTTTAGTTCCACGTCTCAGTCGTAGGTTTCTGATTGGTTTTGAGTGCAGTGGCTTTAATTAAATTTCGTCAAAAATAGATTTTGTTTGTGAAGACGTCTGGAGACTCTGTGAACATGTTTATTTCTGCTGGAAAGTTTCTAACATTGGATTTAGTCACCTTTGGAGCCTCCAGTGGACGTTAGAGGAACTTCACGCTTTATTCTGTGTCTGCACAGCTCACACTGATAACAGGCCAGTTAATAATCTACTTGAAAATGAATATCCAGGTTATTGTCCTTTAATCGGGTGTGCACCCAACCTTATCAGAAGAACAGTTGTCTAAATTGTCTGCAAACTAAAGTGTTTGTGGCGCTGATAGAAACACATCTCCATGAGGCCTATTGCTTGATGTTTTATAAGTACCTTCAAAACCTCTGGCCCGAAAAACTCGATCAGCGGCGGCATCTTGGATTCCATTTTGGTCCCCGTGGCCTCGGCAATGATCTTCTTCAGCACGCCGACCATCCAGTTAAAACCTGCACGCACCAAAACATCGTGTTTCATGCAGGATTTTGTATCTTCAAGAAGTTTATCTGTCGAAACAAGGGGAACTGGACGCATTGGGGTTCTTGAAGATGTTCTGTTCAGAGCGAGTCCAGCTCCCCTTGTTTCTTCACAGTCATGATGCAAAACATTTTTCATGTGCGTCTACGAGGAAAAAAACGAGAGACAAGTTTGAGAAACCGTCAAAGAATGCAACCCACACTCGAGGCCTCTGCAGCTGCTGGAGCTCATTTCTTTACCATTGTTTTCTCCTGGTTCTCATTGGCAGCAAGCCACGGTGTTCAGGCTCCAGACTGAATAATTAGCCAGTTTCCCTAACACATGCTGGCTGTTTAACTGCTGGGGAAACATTTGAAGCTGTCGACTGGCTTACAGTCTGACCTGGGCAGTTAGAAGTTAAAGTCCCAGATATTCCTTCATCACCAGAGATGTTTGTTTCTGACCTGGATCCTCTGAGGTTGAAGCATCAGGGTTCAGGTCTAATCTGAGAATTTGTCTCTAAAATAAATCAGACGTTATCATGTGAGAGTCTTTCCATCTGGTTCCTAAATCTGGATCATGTCTCCAAATCCTTTCCTTCCTTCCTTCCTTCCTTCCTTCCTTCCTTCCTTCCTTCCTTCCTTCTTTCATACAGCGATTAAAAGCTTGAACATAAATCATGTTTAAATAACTTTAACCTTACCTTACATTTAACTGCAATTAGAGGCTTTCTATAACTTTTGAGATCTTTTGATTGGTTTAGAGTTTTGCTTCTGTTTAAAACTAAATAAATCAGCTAAATATACAAAGTGCTAATATAATATAATATAATAACTAAATGTACTGCTTTTTCTATCCTGTCACTTTCTGGTCCCTATCTAAGGGACAGTCGTCTCAAAACCAAACAAAACCCAAACTCTGTCGTGGTATTTGGTGGTTTAGAAAAGAAAGCAGGAGACAGAAAATGTTGAAAAACCAGCTCGGTCAGCACATGATATGACCCGCACAGAAACCAGTGAGGGGGTGGGGAAGTATTTCAGTTTAACGTTGACTTTGTTGAGGTAAAGGTCGGGTTAATCTTCCTACAGGTCCTTCATATATCACCAAACGTCAGGAAGCCATTAGCAGCCTTGTCTGTGAGGCTGTAATATCCAGAGGGGGCGTGGAGGCTTCAACCATTTAAATAACGGCCTCTCATTGGCCGACGGAGGACATGTACAGCCACACACTCGCAGATAAATAACTTCCTGAGTGGGCCTCAGTCCGAGCAGGCCCCTATGCATGGAGATGTGGGATCTAACATTCCCCTCGAAGGCTATTAACTCGTCCGTCTTCATTACGTTTTCCCGCTGTGCAGAAAGCTTCCACAAAAGCAAACATTTCCCAGCAACGAAAACATGTCACATTCCTTAAACGCACCGTGGCGACAGCAGGAATAGCGAATACACAAGCGTTCTGAGAATAAAGCTGCCGTTACATGGCGTGTTTAAAAAAGCCAATAAATCTTCATCACATCCAGGCAGGTGTTAGAGCAGTAGCCAAAATTCCTGCAGAGTAATGTCAGTGAAGGCCTCACTGAGGCTTCACGGGAGGCTGTGAAGTTCAACACTTAGAGTTAAACTGGGAAATATGCTAATTTGTTTCCTTTGCAAAGAAGAATGTAAAGCTACAGCCAGCAGCTATAGTTAGCTTAGCGTAGCTGGGCTCAATTCAATCAATGTCTCTATGTTTGTTTTTATTGTTTTACTGTTTGTCTTACCGATGTGTAGCACTTTGTTTTAGCTGTGGTTGTTTTTTAAATAAAGTTGAGTTGAGTTGAGTCCTCAGGCCAGAACTAGAGACCTGATCCCTGCAGTGGTGGTGCATCAGGGTCAGTAAAGTCTCAAAGTCTAAACTTTATCAAAATCACTGACTTCCATTTTAATACTTTCCCATTAATCTTGTTAAATTATTCCCAATAGTTTCTAGCTGGTTGTCTTAGTCCTTCTCTGATTGGACGGTCTGTTTAAGCTAAGCTAGCAGTTCATGTTCATCTGTTGCTAACGTTTTGATAGCTATGTGTTGAAGCCACCACGGAGGAAGGAGGAGAGGCTTCATGTGGCTGCAGATCTTCTTAGAAAGACATTTTCACTTTGGACTTTGAAGGAAAAGTTGGATATTGTGGAGCTGGTGGCTGAGTTTCTGTCTTTAGTAATGACATTTATCTCTCTGTATGAGATACCTGTCTATGATGCCACGTCCTGTTTTATTGTGTATCTGGATGATGTTGATGGTTTCTATAGCAGTGGATCATAACCATCGTATTAGACGTGTTTTAATGAGGCTGGACGTCATTGAAGGACTAGTTGGAAAATACACAACCCTTCCACTGGATCTCAGCTCATAAATAAAAGAAGTTGGGACGTTGGAGACGTGGAGACATCTTGATTGTCTTCTACGACTCTAGACATTCAGGACATTCAGCATCTTACTTTACTTCTTCCCCTTCCTCCTCCTCCCTCTTCTTCACCGCCTCCTCGTTCTTCTTCTTCTGTTCTATTTCCAGTAGACGTGATGCTCTTCTTCATCTATAAAGTTCTCCAGTGATGTGTTGGGTGTAAATACGTGCATCCGATCACATCATTATTTGATCTGGTCTCCATGGTAACTGATCCCGATTGATTGATCACCTGAGAGACGGGTTTTAAATGTCTCCATTATTCCCTCTCTGATTTAAAGCCTAAAATAAACAGTGTTTTTATTTCTTTAATCCGCTCCTTGAGCCGTGGATGGAGGTGAAAGTGGAACATTTCTTTTAAAAACCAAAGCTCTCGAGCAACTCCTTCGTGAGAACAATTCAACTTCATATTTACCCTGTGGGCGTGCACGAGCGGTCTGTAAAAAAGCAGCGATCACACTCATTAACAAACGAGCGGCAGGTCAAAGGTCAGAGCGTGGACGGACTGTAAGACAATGGGAAACACTGAAGCTCCTCGTCCCTCCACCTGACAGCAAACACCGCTCTGTTGACTCAAAAACCTGCTCCTCTGAAATCAATGCAACACGAAGCATTTTAATTTTAATTTTTGTCATTTATCTTTATGAATTTACACTTACATGCATCCAGTTAGAAACCATGAAACAGATTCAACGTGAAATAATATTAATAGTTAGAACATTTTCAGCCTGAACACATCACCACGCTGTAGACGCATATTCGCTTTTTATCTGCACTGTAATCACCGGCAGTCCAACTATTTTGCTCTTTTACAAAATAAATCTTAAAACTGAAACTTGTGCGTTTGTTTCTTCTATTTATTTAAAAAGAGGAAGTTCTCCACTCGTTCCTGTTTAAAACATAACTCTGACATTTCTTTGCAGCTTGCAGGAAAGTTTTCTGTTGTTGTTGCTGTGATTCAATGAAACCACAAAATGAAGCAAACTTCCACAAGAACCCATTCGATCCACGGGTCAGAGGTCACGGCGCCTTGTGGTCGCTATAATAAACAAACTCACCACATTTGGGGTACGCCACCAGCATGACGTCCTCCTCCCTGGCCTGGAAGTTCTCCACAGCCTTCAGGTTCTCCTCTGGACACATGAGGCGAGGGTACAGCACTCCCTTGTAATGGAATAGCTTGTCCTCGTCACTCGTGTCCTGAGCCCGCTTCATCCTGGACTGAACTGCGTCCTGGAAGGTGCTGCTCATCCTGAGAGAGTGAGGGACACGAAACAAGACGAGAGGACGAGAAGACGACTCAGAGAGAGAGAGAGAGAGAGAGAGAGAGAGAGAGAGAGAGGAGACGACTGGTGCTCACCCTGGAAGTGAGCGATCGACAGCGAGGAAAGAAAAGAAGAGAGAGAGAGAGAGAGAGAGAGAAGTTGAAAAGGGAGTGTATGTTTAGAGTGAAAGGAGGAGGAGGAAGAGGAGGGACCAAGCACTTCCTCCTCCTCCCCCTCTACAAACACACACATTCAGGTCTATTTAACTATCTTTGTGGGAACCTCTCATAGACACTACAGTTCACTGAAGAGGAGGAGGAGGAAGAAGAATAAAAGGAAGTGGAGGAAGAAGATGAGGAGGAGGAAGAGGGGCAAGAAGAGGAAAAGGAGAAGGTGGATAAGAATGAGAAAGAGGACAAGGAGTAAGAAGAGGAGGTGGAAGACGAAGAGGAGAAGAAGGAGAAGGAGGAAGAAGAGGATGAGAAAGAGGAAGAGGACAAGGAGTAAGAAGAGGAGAAGAAGGAGAAGGAGGAAGAAGAGGATGAGAAAGAGGAAGAGGACAAGGCGACAGATGAAGAGGAACAAGAGGAGGAAGAAGAAGTAAGAAGAGTAGGAGGAGGAGGAAGAGGAAAAGGTCAAGGATGGTCTTCTTCAGCCATCACCTGTTTAACCTCCTGACCTCTGGGGGGCGCTACAGCTGCAGCAGCAGATTAATAATTAATAATTATTAATAACTATGAAGCATTGATGTTTAACGTCTGTTTCTGTGTCAGTGATGATGAAAAGTCTTTGAACGTTGAAGTTTGACTTTTCATCTGCTCTAAAAACATCAGTCACGATTAAAGTCGCCCACGATCACACACCTGGAACACAGAGCAGGTCAACACCTGAGCATTTAATCTGAGCCATCCGTCATATCCAGCTGCTCCTGAACAAGTCGCTGAGAGGTCGACTTTAATTATAGAATAAGTCTCAGAGCGACTGTTTATTTCTACTGGAATTAATTCTCCAGTTTAATCCCTGGGTTTTGTTTACAGGATGTTTATTTGTTTATTTATTCAAATTATTTCAGGTTGAAATTCTTTAAATGTTTTAATTACATTTCTTCATTTTATTCATACTCTCCTTCCTCTGTCTCCCCCTCTTCCTCATTCGCTTTTCCTTTTCTCCTCCCTCTTCCTCCTCTTCCTCCTCCTCTTGCTGCCTGTTCTATCTCAGATCTCACCAAATGGTCATAATGTTTTGGCTGGTTATTTGATAGTAAACAGACTGGTTACTTCCTTGTTGTTTAAAAAGCTCATAATCTGATGTTTTTATGTTTAAAATAAAACTTTAAAGGAACCAGATAACTGGTGTCGCTAACAGCTAACTAGCATGACATCATCATTTCATTCTTTTTAAATAAATATAAATTAATTTAACAAGTTCATTAAATTAAACTCTGGTTCTGGTTCCTCCACATGTGACTAATATCTGTTGGTGTGTCTGGCCACATCACTACGTACACTAGTGAACAGTCAACGTTATTTAGATTAGAACTAGTGTACCTAATGAACTGGACGTTATTTAGATTTTCAGCTGGACTCGAACCCGCTCCTGAATATTTCTGAACCTCCAGTATTAGTTGAGCTGCTGGTGTCCTCAGAGCTAATAGGCTACTAGCACTAGCTGTAGAGCCCCGCCCCCTCAGCAGGTTCTTTAGTGTGTCTATGCTGCCACCTCCTGGCAGATACAGATCACTGCCTCTGTAGTTTTCCACCAGCGTGGGGACTTGGAGTCAAAGCATTTAAAGACTATTCAGAGATAGTGACAGGAACTAAACAGCCAGAGGTCGATGCCACCATGACAGCAAACTGTTACTGATTCAAAGGATCAATGGTCAATAAACAGCTGATCCACTGTGATTACCTGGCTCCACTTCAGTGTGTTTGTTCCTTTAAACAGCTGACTCCTCCTCTTCCTCTTCCTCTCTGTGTTTCCTGGTCAGAGTTTACTTTCTCTTTCACCAGGGTCGTGTCTCAGATAATTATTCTGAAGGTAATGAAGCAGTTTGTGGTGTTTTCTTCATCATCAGCTCAGTTCCAGCAGAAACCTGCCGCTCCATAGTTCACGTTAAACTCAGTCACAGCTGAAAGGTAAGAGTCTGGATGAAACTCATCCTCCATTTTGTGTCTCTGAGTGATCACGGTCCGTTTGTGTCACTCGGTGCATAAATATGATTGAAGGTGATTTTCTTTCCTTCATCTTTTCATCGAGGACACAGTCGGGCTTTTATTTTGAAACTGTCTCTAGAAGTTTAATCTGCTTTTGTAACGTAAAGCTGAAAGTAACTAAGTTCTTTTAGCCTCCCAGCTAATAGTAGCTCTTCCTGGTTTTCGTGCCTCCTAAGTAGGGGTTGTAGGGAGTAAAAGTACTTTTACTGCAATACTTTTAATATTGAAGGTAATCTGCTCGATGTGAATATTAACATGTTGTGCTGCTTTCTACTGCTCCACGAGTCACAGAGATATTTGACTTTAGAATGTAACGTAAAGCAGTGAAAGTAACTAAGTACTTTTACTCCAGTACTCTACTGCCTTTATCCATCAAACGATGATAAAATGACAAAGTCACACTGTAGAATGAGAATTCAAATATCCAGAGTGTTTCCATCCATGTGTTGGAGGAGAACAGCTAATGTGCAGAATATGAAGTCCACTTTACTGACCACATGTTTTTACACCACTTTTATGTCTGTGAAGGTTCTCAGTCATCCAGGTCATGGTAATCCAAAAAAGGTTTTCAAAAAGGCAACTGGACTTAAGCTACTCGGATGAGTGGTGAAACGTCTTCTCCAAAATCTACAAGTCCAATTGCCTTTTTGAAAACCTTTTTTGGATACACCACTTTTACTTTGTGATATTTGATTCTTTCTTTAAACAAAAGACAAAGATAAATTAGTTGTACCACTGGTGATCCTGTGCTGCATCATCAGCTGACATGTTTAAAATGTCTGAATATTAATGAGCTGGAGCTTCCACTCAGACTCAGTGTCAGTGAACGCATCATGTGTGTCCTCCATGGCTCCATCTAGTGGACTGATAGTAGAAGTACAGCAGCTGATGAATAAGAGCCAATCAGTGGAGGAGCAGCTGATCTTTCTACAGCAGAAATGATTTCAGTTGATGTTCACATGAATGATTAGTGTTTCCTCTGCAGGTGAAAGTAGAAAATGTGAATTCAGCAGCATGGACCAGAGTGAGGACAGACTGGAGGGACCTGGACCTAAACCTGGATCTGAACCTGGACCTGGACCTGGACCTGGACCTGGACCTGGACCTGAACCTGAACCTGGACCTGGACCTGAACCCAGCTGTGTGTCGTTGAAGAGCGACCGGTCAAAGGACATTTGGATTACTTTTAAAGGAGGACGTGGTTCTGGTCCAAAGAGGTAAAGTGTCAGTGAAGCTGTCTTACATGAGGAGCTGATGGTTTTACTTTCATCTCTCTTCCTCTTTGGGTTAAAGCTGGTTCATCACTGAGTTTATACAACATGTTTGTTTCATCCTTTTACTTGTGACGTCTCTGCTTTGAATTTATTCTCATCAGTTTTTATCCAACGTGCACATTTATCTGTGGTGGTTTAGTTTCAGGATCCAGCAGCAGAGACCAGACTCTACTGGACCTGGAGCTGAACCTGAACCCAGCTGTGTGTCGTTGAAGAGTGATCGGTCAAAGGACATTTGGATTACTTTTAAAGGAGGACATGGTTCTGGTCCAAAGAGGTAAAGTGTCAGTAAATGTCCTGTCTCTTGGTTCTACTTGTCTTCTTGCAGACTGATGAGTGGCTGATCAGTAGATGTCTGTCCTGTTGTAGAGAGACCAGCTCTGACACTAGTGTTGTTGGTTCTTTGGTTGTTCAGGTCCATGTGACTCAGAGATGAATCACCATCAGCAGACAGTCAAAGCCAGTAGTTCCTTAGTGATGCTGCAGCTGCTGCTGGTTTCAGGAGACACAGTGTCGACTTCTTTAGTCACGTTCTTTCTTAGTTTCCTCTTGAAAACATGACTCTCCATCATTAATGGCTGTCACTGAGCTTTCTTTGTCCTTGTTCAGTGTTGGCAGCAACAAGTGAGCCATCAGAACTTTGAAAGACACTGTTTGGTAGATCTGGTGCATATTTAACTCCTGCAGCCTCTACACTCATCTGACAGCATTCACTTCACTCCTGTATCATGGAGGAAGACCACCTTTGTTCATAAGTGACCAGGATGTTAATTCATACAAGACAGAAACGTGTTAAACTGGCATCACATTAACACAGAGGAGTAAATGTCTGAGTCTAAACTGTCCATGACTCATCATTGTTCACAGGAATGAACCTGGACCTGAACCCAGCTGTGTGTCCTTGAAGAGCAACCGGTCGAAGGACTTTATTGATGAGGATAAACAAAGTCAGAGGTAAGTTGTTGAGCCCTTCCACCTGATGAACCAGGTACCAGGTTCTGCTTAATGTTCTGTAACTAACCACCAGTCAGTCGGTCATACAACAGGATGTGTTTTAATGTCTCTAAAAGATTAGACTTTAAACCTAGAGAGAAAACTGTCCAGGTGTATTTTATCTGAAATAACACGCAGCCAGACTTGAATTGCAGTAACAACCATGTTGTTCCATGCTACAAGGGCTAAAGCTAATATTGTATAAAGTGAGTTAAAAGACAGGAGCAAACAGAGATGCAGAGGAAGTGACCATTGTTTTAATGATTTGAAGCTATAAACTAAATGAACTTGTCTGTTGAAGAGTAATCAGCGTTGTGTCTCTGGAAGCTGTTGAACCTTAGAAAAACATGAATATTTCTTTCTTGTGTACATACCAGTAGTTGGTAAAACAGCCCTTAGAAGAGGTGATCAATAAGTGGATATTTGAAGCAGAGTAGTGTCTTCAATCTTCTAATGGATGAGAGCTAATTGTTGATGATTGGTCCACAGAGTCCACCAGCAGAGCTCAGAGGTTCTCAGTGGTCAGTCTGCCCAGCAGCATCAGACACAGCTGGACTCCATCTTTCTGGTCTGTACATGTACAACAACTACTTTCCATCATCTCCATGCTGCACTTTGTAGACTAGTGGATTGTCAGTGTGTCCAACATGGATCTGATGTTTGTCTCCATGATTTCAGTCTGCTTGTGTCATTCATATGGTATTCTGTTCCAGCTGCTGGAGGACAACATCATCACTTTTGTGAAGAACGAGCTGAAGAAGATCCAGAAGGTTCTGAGTCCAGATTACCCAGAATGCTCAGAGAGTCAGAGGGAGGATGAGGAGGTGTTGGAGGGTGAGGATGAAGAGCAGAGGAGGAGCAGCAGAGATTTATTTGTGAAGATCACAATGAACTTCCTGAGGAGAATGAAGCAGGAGGAGCTGGCTGACTGTCTGCAGAGCAGTAAGAGGATTTCTCTAAACATTGAAGCTGCTGGAGAAATGGGACATTTACTAATGTCTCCAGAGATGAACCAAGATATATTCACACACTCATTCTTTAGAGCAATGACATGTTGGAATATTTACTGGAGACTTTATTCATTCTTCTTATTTCTTGTTTCTTCATTCAGGACATTTTGCTCCAGAGTGTGGTCATAAAGTTAAATGTGCTCTGAAGGAGAAGTTCCAGTGTGTGTTTGAGGGGATTGCTAAAGCAGGAAACTCAAGCCTTCTGAATGAGATCTACACAGAGCTCTACATCACAGAGGGAGGGACTGCAGAGGTCAATGATGAACATGAGGTCAGACAGATTGAAACAGCATCCAGGAAAGCACACAGACCAGAAACAAGCATCAGACAAGAAGAGCTCTTTAAAGCCTCACCTGGAAGACATGGACCAATCAGAAGAGTGATGACAAAGGGAGTGGCTGGCATTGGGAAAACAGTCTTAACACAGAAGTTCACTCTGGACTGGGCTGAAGACAAAGCCAACCAGGACATCCTCTTCATATTTCCATTGACTTTCAGAGAGCTGAATGTGTTGAAAGAGAGAAAGTTCAGCTTGGTGGAACTTGTTCATTACTTCTTTCCTGAAACCAAAGAAGCAGGAATCTGCAGCTTTGAAGAGTTCCAGGTTGTGTTCATCTTTGACGGTCTGGATGAGTGTCGACTTCCTCTGGACTTCCACAAGACTGAGATCCTGACTGATGTTACTGAGTCCACCTCAGTGGATGTGCTGCTGACAAACCTCATCAGGGGGCATATGCTTCCCTCTGCTCGCCTCTGGATAACCACACGACCTGCAGCAGCCAATCAGATCCCTCCTTACTGTGTTGACATGGTGACAGAGGTCAGAGGGTTCACTGACCCCCAGAAGGAGGAGTACTTCAGGAAGAGATTCAGAGATGAGGAGCAGGCCAGCAGGATCATCTCCCACATCAAGACATCACGAAGCCTCCACATCATGTGTCACATCCCAGTCTTCTGCTGGATCACTGCTACAGTTCTGGAGGATGTGTTGGAAACCAGAGAGAGAGGAGAGCTGCCCAAGACCCTGACTGAGATGTACATCCACTTCCTGGTGGTTCAGGCCAAAGTCAAGAAGGTCAAGTATGATGGAGGAGCTGAGACAGATCCACACTGGAGTCCAGAGACCAGGGAGATGATTGAGTCTTTGGGAAAACTGGCTTTTGATCAGCTGCTGAAAGGAAACCTGATCTTCTATGAATCAGACCTGACAGAGTGTGGCATCCATATCAGAGCAGCCTCAGTGTACTCAGGAGTGTTCACACAGATCTTTAAAGAGGAGAGAGGACTGTACCAGGACATGGTGTTCTGCTTCGTCCATCTGAGCGTTCAGGAGTTTCTGGCTGCAGTCTACATGATCCACTGTTACACCAACAGGAAGACAAAGGTGCTGGAGGACTTCCTGGGAAGAAACTACAATAACTCACCTCTGGATGAATTTCTGAACAGAGTCATGGAGAAATCCCTGGAGAGTAAAAATGGTCACCTAGACCTGTTTGTTCGCTTCCTTCATGGCCTCTCTCTGGAGTCCAACCAGAAACTCTTAGGAGGTCTGCTGGGTCAGACAGAGAACAGATCAGTAATCATCCAGAGAACCATCAACAACCTGAAGAAGATGAACACTGGTAAAATCTCTCCTGACAGAAGCATCAACATCTTCCACTGTCTGATGGAGATGAACAACCTCTCAGTTAATCAGGAGATCCAAGAGTTCCTGAAGTCAAAGAACAGATCAGAGAAGGAACTTTCTGAGATCCACTGCTCAGCTCTGGCCTACATGCTGCAGATGTCAGAGGAGGTTCTGGATGAGTTGGACCTGAAGAAGTACAAGACATCAATGGAAGGACGACGGAGACTGATCCCAGCTGTGAGGAACTGCAGAAAGGCTCGGTGAGTCCTGATTATTAACAGAATCAATCAGTGGAGATTAGTAGTTTAGTTCTCCAGATGTTCCACTAATGTGGAGACAAAATGTCCAACAGGATGTGTGCAACTACCCACTTGTCAAACGCAGCACATTCATAGAAATGTCTTCTTCCATTATAACAGATTTCCTTTATTTGTCTCATGACAGACTAACTAGATGTGAACTCTCAGAGAGTGACTGTGAAGTCGTGGCCTCAGCTCTGAAGTCCAACCCCTGCCATCTGAAACATCTGGACCTGGGTCACAACAACCTGAAGGATTCAGGAGTGAAGCATCTGTCTGCTGGCCTGGAGAGTCCAAACTGTAAACTGGAGACTCTGGGGTCAGTTTTCATTTATTTTCTTATCAGGCTTCCAAAGAATGGAGATCCAGTTTAGATGAGTTCTCTTATCAGGACTGTCAGATAGAAAAGGAGCTCACAGAGTTTAAATGAAGGAGCATCATGTTCCTGAAC
Organism: Planiliza haematocheilus; assembly: GCA_005024645.1. Classification (NCBI taxonomy): domain Eukaryota; kingdom Metazoa; phylum Chordata; class Actinopteri; order Mugiliformes; family Mugilidae; genus Planiliza; species Planiliza haematocheilus. Next base: position 92,137 of record SRSE01000715.1, read on the forward strand.
ATCAGCAGGTATCTCCTCAGTCATCGGTGGTGGGTCTGATCACAAACCAGATCAAGTCCAGTGTTCACATGTACATGAACAGAGTTCTTGGTGTCACTAATCATTCTTTCTGTCCATACTGTCTGTGGAGACATCCCCTTCTAGTCTGACTCCAGTGAGACAAGATGGAGGACAACATCCACAGTGTTGTTGTGTGGATGAATGATTGTAAAGTTGATCTTCAACTCATCTTGTTCTTCAGCACATCCAGTCAGTATCTTTGTGTTTCCACAGTGTTTCCTGCTGAGCTGCAGTGGAGGGACAGGGACTCAAAGAGGAACTTTGATTAGTGTCAGTCAGACTGCTGAAGCTTCATATTAGTGTCAGCTGAACAGTGGAGTTGTGTTAGGAAGAGACCACTTGACAGTCAGTGTGGACAGCAGGAATCTGAAGAACTCAGTAATGTCCATATGACATGTGACTGTTGTTGGAAGACACACTTGAACATGTCAACTTGTCCTTTAACATTTGATTGACACAAACCTCCTGAAACACCAAATCCAGGAAGAAGTGATCATCAGTAGAAGGCTGACATGATGAAGATCCATAATAACACAAGGACAAAGTCACTCTACTCATTTTAGAGAACAGCTCATTGACCAGGACACATTTCAGACCTCAACATATCTTATTAATCATCAATGTCAAGTAATTTCATCATTTATTCTTTATTCAGATTTGTGAACTGCAGTTTGTCGAAGATCAGCTGTGATTCTCTGGGACCAGCTCTGAAGTCCAACCCCTCCCATCTGAAACATCTGGACCTGAGTCAAAATAACCTGAAGGATTCAGGAGTGAAGCAGCTGTGTGGTTTTCTGGAGAGTCCAGACTGTAGACTGGAGACTCTGGAGTGAGTTCACTGTCTGTTACTGTTATAGATCTGATATGTTTAATCACCTTAATCTGTAAATGCCCTTTAGTTCAAGATGATTGTTTGTATCAGAAACTGTAGAAAATGTCCACTGTTAGTTGTTAAAGTCAATGAAGCTTAAAGTCTGTTGTGACACAGTAATGTTGAGCTGCTCATTTTAAACCTGAACACATGTGATTTGATTGTTCATGATTTAATCTACATCCTTTATTCTTTATTCAGACTGGGGAACTGCGAGTTGTCAGAGATCGGCTGTGATTCTCTGGGACCAGCTCTGAAGTCCAACCCCTCCCATCTGAAACATCTGGACCTGAGCTTCAACAACCTGAAGGATTCAGGAGTGAAGCAGCTGTGTGGTTTTCTGGAGAGTCCAGACTGTAGACTGGAGACTCTGAGGTCAGACTCCATGTTGGCATGTTCTGAGATGAATATGATGGGGAAGCTGTGGTGACTCTAAACTACAAACATCAGGCTGATATTCTGTTGATCCACACTGAGGGTCTCCTTGGGAAAGTCTGTTTTCTTCTTCTGTGGTTTAGTCCATTGACTGTGGCAGAGCCATGTTGAGCTCCAGCTTACAAACCTTCGTAGAAGAAGAAAAATCCTCCACTGGATGATTAACTCTGAAACTCTCACACAATGTCAATAACAGTGAAAATGAACTTTGTTTTCTGAACTCACATCTTTATCTTTTCTTTATTTAGATTGAGTGGCTGCAGTTTGTCAAAGATCAGCTGTGTCTCTCTGGTCTCAGCTCTGAAGTCCAACCCCTCCCATCTGAAACATCTGGACCTGGGTATCAACGACCTGAAGGATTCAGATGTGAAGCAGCTTCTTGATCTTGAGAAGAGTCCAGGCTATAAACTGAAGACTCTGAGGTGAGTAGAGGGTTCCAGTCAGTCCATGTTGCTTTCATCAGTATTGTCCCAAACACAGTTAGTATCAAAGATCCAGAGTTTCCTGTAAACCTGGCGCTTCCAAATAGAGACAGTGGTGGTCATTGATCAAATGTGATGAACAATTGATCACAGCTCTGAGATCAGTCTGACTGAAGCCTGCACATCACAGAAGCAGCATTACATTTAGTAACCATGAGCAGAGTCATCACATGTGTCATTAGTTTGATCAGATCTCTTCAATGACAGCCTCCATGTTTATTAGTCAGCTGATCTTTGTTTACATGGAGCAGCAGTAAATCCATCACTAAAGTGTTGGTGCAGTAATGAAGCGTTCAGGACTCTCAGCAGTTTATTAGTGAAATCTGCAGAGGAAACATATTTGATGCTAAAAGTCTCTGCAGGTCTGTGTGTGTTCACTCCAACACGTTAACATGAAGCTGAAAGGAAGCTGGCTGAGCTCCACAGCTGCTCCACTGCTGCTCTGAACAGGACTGAAGTCCCTGCTGCTCTTTCTACTGGAGACTCTGGAAACACTCCTTCACCTCCTCTCTTCTTTCTCCTCCTCTCTACAGGTGGGACTCATGGTAGTAAACAGGACGGTGTGTGTTGTGAGAGGATGAGCTGTGTCCTGATGATCCAGAGGTTGAAGCAGACTCTGAGGAGAGCTTCATCCACATGGTCTCCATTTAAGACCATCAACAGAGCTGCACTTCAACTCTTCACAGAGCTCCAACAAATCAAGTCCAGTCCCTCATGAATGATTCAGACACATGTCAACCTGTCAGCATCAACAGTCCTTCCTGTTGTTGTGTAGATGTTTGTTCCAACTAGATTCTAATGTCTGTCTTCTATTGTCTCAGTAGAAACAGTAGACTCCAGATGTTTTTACTCCTGTTTCATCCATATATTCATTTCATTGGAGCAGGAGCTGGAGCGAGCAGCAGTCTGCTTTATTTGTCATTGATTATTGTTTGGATTAGTCAGATTGTCAGTGACAGTGTTGATGGATGCTTTGCTTTGGTCTGATTTATTTTTCACTGGTTGGTTACAGAAACTTTACATCCTGTAAATCAGAAGTAAGAGCTCATTATACTTCAGAGAACCACAGTAAAAGGTCACATTTAAATATAAATCGTGTGTAAATAGTTGCTAGATGCTAGACTTTAGTAGTCTTTAGAGTCAGAATCAAGCTACAAGTCTTTGTGTTATTCTGGATTCAGAACTAAATGTCAGAAGTCACATTAGTATAGTTTCTCTTTTTGTTCACTTGGCTTATGTTTAGTTATTTTAAGTGTTAAATGTTTTATGTTAATTGTTACTCTGGTCCCCCCGTGTCTGTTTTGGGCTAGTCCTAAGCAGTGACGTGCAGTCAGGGGAGGCAGGTGAGGCTGTGCCTCACCTGTCATTATGGAAAAAAAAAATTAAATGACTATATTTATTCAGTAATTTGTGCTTTACAGTCATTTTCCATTTAAATTTACCATTTTTGGGTGTTTTATTTCCAAAATCGCTCAATTTCCACAATTGCCGTTCAGATACTACGGAGAGATGTGCGGTGAGGCAGCAGCGCGCTGAGCCTCACCTTGGATTGCGCAATGACTATGCAATCAGACGGTATTGCTGTCTCTCTGTATGTCGGTATTAAAATGTTCAACCACTTGTACTATATGAGCTGAGTTTACATAGTTTAGCTGATGTATATGATGTACAGTGTTTGTTTGTGTTAACAACTGTATGTGAGCGACGTGTTTCTTGTGCTGAGCAATCATAAAACGCCTGCAAAAAGGCATTGGGTGAGGCACGCAGTTCTCCTGCCTCATGTTAGGGGGCCCTGGTGGCGATTATGACGCCCCGGCTAAAGAATAATAGAATAAGTCAATTGCCGCCTTCCAGTTATCCTTTTGTATTGTTTACCGTCATTTTCAACATGGAGGATTACATCTCGAAACTCAAGAATTTTTCCAAATTGGACTTTCAATCGAAGCAGGAGATAATTATTAAAGGAAGACCAACGCCGGAGTTATGTATGCTACAGACAACGGGTATGTTTGTAAATCTGACTGATGACGTCAGTGCCTCACCAGCCATGAACCTCACCGCACGTCACTGGTCCTAAGTGTATATAACCCATGTGTGTCATTTGTCAGTTAGGTCAGTTTGGTTACGTGTAAGTGGAAGCCACAGTTTCCGTATTGCTTAGGTGACCTCATTTTGAGTTTTGAGTTTTAGGGCCTTATTTCCACATTTGTTACATATTTATATTAGATCATTAATTTCGTAATTTTCTCACATTTTTTAAAACATTATTTGGCAATTTTACACCTTTGTCCTCTGTCTTTCCCCCTCTCATTTATAGATTCAATTCCAGTGCAGTATAGGTTTACTAGACCATTTATGTTATGCTATCTCACCATATCATATTGTTAATTTTATTTAGTGTTGAATATTCCTTAGAATTCTTTTGGGGGTCCCGTCCATTGTCCAACATTCAGTTCACTGACACCATAGCTCTCGAAGTCTAACCATGAAACTATTGCCTTGCACATTCATGTGTCTTCAATAAATGTTTATTCTTCACCTACTTTATCTCTCATTATTGAACTGTGAATTGCAAAAGTTGAAGCCTTGTGTCCAGTATCTCCTGTGTCCTCCTCCTGGTACCAGCTGATCAGTGTTCTCCAGCAGCTTGAACCACTTCAGTTCTGAGATGTTGGTGGGTTTCCTCACATCAACTGCTGCTTCAGGTCCAACAACAAAATTTCTATTGGATTAAGGTCAGGACTTTGACTTGGCCGTTCCTAAACATTCATCTGGTTCTTCTTTAACCGTTCTCTTGTAGAACCACTTGTGTTATTCTTATCACTTGTTCTACTTCTTATCTACTGGAGGTCACATTGTTCATTCAGTTTTCAGCTATCTGTCTAGCTACCAGACCCTGAAAGAACACAAGAATATTTCAGAACATGTGACATATACCATAACAGACTTAAAGGTTAAAGCAGTTTCTAAAACATGTTTATTATTTGTCTGATAAATGTCAATTACAATCCAAAATCTATCACACAAACCTTAAAACAACATGAATAAACACAATCAGATATAATGAACATAAATATTATATAATAAAATGTACAACTGAAGGAATGTCTATATTAAATGTGTTAAAACAAATCAACTACATGTCACATCTAAGCAGTAAAGTTCTTTTCACTGAAGGGAACAGATCAGAGAACTCATTCTGGGGAACATGTAAGTATTGTCCCATGACAGAGTTATTCATTGTATTGGTCATGGCTTCTAAACATGTTAGAACACAACAAATTAAAACTCACATTGCAGCAATCAGACCTAAAAAAAGGTGTCAGAACTTTAATCAACCACCAGCTCCATCCTTTACAAGTTTGTGTGTCTTTGCTTTTCACATGATGCAGAAGGTCAGTTGGTTTATCAGTCTACATTATTTACCGTAGCCCGCCGAGGTTTGAGCCCCCCGGCAAATATCTCCCATACTGACACTCTCCATTCATCGGAGCACTTGACCCTGTGAGGTCATAATAATGAGCATAGTTAGCAGAGGTGGACAGAGTACACACCTTCACCTTCACTACCTGAGTAAAAGTACAGATACTCCTCTCAAATATTACTCCAATACAAGTAAAAGTAGCTTAGTCAAAAATGTACTTAAGTAAAGTACTGAAGTATTTGCTTAAAAAAAATACTTAAGTAAAAGTATTTAAAAAGTATTTCAGGAAATACAGGAAAGGAAAGTAGCTTTATTGTCATTACACAATCCACTCCACAATCAGCCTCACTCTTTCTCTTGCAGACAGTCTCTCTTTTTATACAATTACATTTAAAATGTTCATCATCAGTTTAACAAACATTACGTTAGCTAACGTCAGTAGCTACGTTAGCGACGTGCTTTTTCATGTTGGAAGTCGAGTTCTTGTTGAAGCACAACAATCATTTAAACTGAAACGAATCAGTTTTTGTGGCAAAAATCTCAAACATGGGTTTGAGATAAGGCCACGGGTGATCAGTGGGAGTTTTAAAGCGTGTTCTGATCAGTGATGTTCCTTAAAACATTAATTACTGATTCATCAAACTCCCGGTTTGTGTTTGCTCTGTGGGTGTTGCGTGTGTTGCCACATCAGTCGTTTCAGGTAAAATTTGGATATATTAAATTCTAGTTTTTATGCTAAAAACACAGTTGTGAACAAACTCTCGTTCCGTTATAAATATATGTGATGCTGATCAGAAACCAAACCAATATTCTGGTGGTTGTTGAACATCTGGTGGGCTGGAAACTATCAGATCTATCTGGCAACACGACGAGTTTAGTGTTTAGAGTTTACTTTTACTTTTACTTTCACTTTCTCCAGGGTCGTGTCGCAGATCATTTTCTCCATCTGAAGGTAATGAAGCAGTTTGTGGTGTTTTCTTCATCAGCAGCTCAGTTCCAGCAGAAACCTGCCGCTCCATAGTTCACGTTAAACTCAGTCACAGCTGAAAGGTAAGAGTCTGGATGAAACTCATCCTCCATGTTGTGTCTCTGAGTGATCACGGTCCGTTTGTGTCACTCGGTGCATAAATATGATTGAAGGTGATTTTCTTTCCTTCATCTTTTCATCGAGGAAACAGTCGGGCTTTCTTTTTTTTTGTCTGTGGAAACTATCTTGATCTAGTACTCTTCAGTACTTTTACTCCACTACTTAATGCTGAAGAGAATCTGCTTGATGTGAATATTTCCATGTTGAGCTGCTTTCTACTTTGACTGCTCCACATTTCACAGAGAGATATTTGACTGTAGAATGGAACGTAAAGCTGAAAGTAACTAAGTACTTTTAGCTAACAGTAGCTCCTCCTAGCTTCCTAGCCTCGTTGCTAACAGTAGCCCACCAGCTAACAGTCTCAGTGTCAGAGGATCAGCTGATCTTTCTACAGCAGAAATGATTTCAGTTGATGTTCACATGAATGATAAGTTCTTCCTCTGCAGGTGAAAGTAGAAAGAGTGAATTCAGCAGCATGGACCAGAGTGAGGACAGACTGGAGCGACCTGGACCTGGACCTGGACCTGGACCAAGCTGTGTGTCCTTGAAGAGCGACCGGTCAAAGGGCCTTGGGATTGATTTTAAAGGAGGACGTGGTTCTGGTCCAGAGAGGTAAAGTGTCAGTGAAGCTGTCTTACATGAGGAGCTGATGGTTTTACTTTCATCTCTCTTCCTCTTTTTTTTTTTTTTTTTTTTTTTTTTTTTTTTAGAAATTTTATTTATAAAGTTTTTCAAGTTTAAACCACATATAGAACAACAGAGACAATATACAATGAAACAAAAAGAAAAGGACAAAACAGAACAAAACAAACTGCCAGATCACAAAGATATAAACACGTACATGATAAAGTTATGCATGTCAGCACACACATTGAATCAAAAAAGATTATTGAGTCCAGGAGAGAGTCCAGAAAGTCCAAAGAGCCAGGTCCAAAAGAAGACAAGGAGACTGGATGCTTGGCTGTGCAAAGCACAATGTAGACAGTTCAAAACAGAATGAGACAAAATAACAGTGTCCAGTGTAACTAGTCCAGAGAACGATGTCTGTCATTTTGAATATATTCAATAAAGAGACCCCAGACCTCAAGGAATTTGTGATGAGTGTCTGACAGAGTATACCGAATTTCTTCCAGGTAGATACAAGAGACCATGTCGTTCAACCATTTCTTAAAACTGGGAGGAGAAACTGATTTCCAATCTCTAAGAATAACTCGTTTTGCTACAACCAATCCAAACATAAGGGCTTGTTGAAAAGATGAGGGAAGAGTAAGAGAGAAGTTGGAACAGCCCAATAGTATCAGATGACAGTCAGGAATCAACTGTATACTGTATATAACACTATACAAATGAAAAATGTCTTCCCAGAAGTTCTGAAGCTTAGGGCAGGACCAGAAAAGATGACCTAGAGTCCCGTCATGTGATTTACATTTATCACAGGTAGCAGAAACAGAAGGAAAGATCCGGTTCAGTTTGGTCTTGGAGAAATGCAAACGATGAATGACTTTAAATTGAATAAGTTGAAGTCTGGCATTGATAGAGCAAGATTTGATCCTCTTTAGACCCTGGGCCCACAGCTCATCTGAAATCTCAACCCCAGTGTCCGATACCCAGGCTGCTTTAATATCGAGGGAAGGGGCTGCCATACTAAAAAGATTAACAAACTGAGAGATCAAATGTTTGGAGGTGGGAGGTTTGGTCATAAGCTCATAGAAGCTATGCTGTTCAGGTAACGTTTCAAAGTGAGGGATCGATTGCCTAACAAAATTTCTGACTTGCAAATATCGGAAAAAATGGGTGGAGGGGAGACCAAATTTTTCCTGCAACTGAGCAAAAGATGCAAAGTGGTTATTAATGTAAAGGTCTTTGACGGTGATCAGGCCTTTGTCAGACCACTGTACAAAGGCAGCATCCATCATGCCTGGTTTAAAGCAAGGATTCTGACAAATAGGAGCGTGGGTAGACAGTCCGGGGAGATTCAGAACACTCTTAATCTGTTTCAAAATTCTGAAAGTATTATGCATAACAAGATCAGTCTTAAAGCATCTAAAAGGTAGGTTTAATTTTGAGAATAGAATGGCTGCTAATGAGGCACCTGCATGCACAGAAGCTGACCAAGTCTCAATTTCAGGCCAGCTGGGGGAGAGGGAAACTCTCTGCTCGGCCGCAGCAGTGGGGTGACTCCAAAAGACCAATGCTCTGGCGTTGCAGGCCCAATAGTAATGACGGAGGACAGGGAGGCCAAGACCACCCTCAGCTGTGGGTTTGTGTAAATGTGCCTTTGAGATACGAGGAGGTTTATAAGCCCAGATAAAGGGAATAATGATAGAGTCTATCATCTTGAAGAAAGAGGCTGTGAGATATATGGGTATGTTTTGGAAGAGGTACATAAATTTGGGAAGAACTACCATCTTGACAATATTGACACGGCCAATTAACGAGAGAGGAAGAAGTTTCCATTTGTCTATCATAATTTTGAGTTTACCAATCAGGTCAGAGTAATTCAACTTAAAAAGAAGTTTTGGGTTCCTGGAGATGTTGATCCCAAGATATACAAACGACTCAGTGGAAACTTTAAATGGTAAGTTATTGAGAAAAACAGAGTCGAGCCCATCAGACAGAGGCATGAACAGAGATTTTTCCCAATTGATGGTAAAACCAGAAAGCTGTCCAAAGTTCTTTATAAGATTTAAAAGTGGTGTGAGGGACATCCTAACATCAGTCAAAGTCAAGATCACATCATCTGCGTACAGACCAATAGGACTGTCAGATGCACCATGCCCAATGCCAGTAATCTGAGGACAAGATCTGATGGAGATAGCGAGGGGCTCTAAAGCGAGTGCAAAGAGCAAGGGAGAGAGGCTGCATCCCTGTCTAGTTCCGCGATGCAATAAGAAAGGAGGAGATCTGTCATGGTTGGTCAAGACCGAGGACTTGGGACAAGCATAAAGCATTTTTAAAAGAGTCAAGAATTTATCGCCAAAACCGAAATTTTTGAGTGTTGCAAACATATATTTCCATTCAATTTGGTCAAATGCTTGCTTAGCATCTAATGAAATAACAGCAGAGTGTGATAAATTTGTGGAATACATAATATTTAGCAAGCGGCGAGTATTGGAGAAGGAGAACATATCTGGGATAAAGCCTGACTGATCAGGGTGGATTAACGAGCCAACATGTTCTTTTAATCGGTTGGTCAGAGCTTTTGCAACAATCTTTTGGTCGCTGTTTAGGAGACTTAAAGGGCGATAAGACGCGACGTTAGTGCTATCCCTGTCTTTTTTGAGGAGAAGGCAAATATTAGCATCATACACACTGCTGGGAAAAATTCCATCTTTCACAGAACAATTTATCATCCGAAGAAGAAGAGGAGCAATTTTATCTATATGTTTTTTATAGAATTCTATTCCAAAGCCATCAGGGCCACAAGCTTTACCATTGGGAAAGGAACGAATTGCTGTTTTTATTTCCTCCAGTGTGAGGTCAGAATCCAATTCTAGCTTAGTGGCTTCATTAAGAGTTGGAATGTTCAAAGAATTGAAAAAATCATCCAGGTCTGAGTCACTCGGCTTAGCTTTGGAGGTATACAACTGACTGAAAAAATCTAAGAATCTGTCGTTAATCAATTTTGGATCAGTTATCAATTGTCCAGTGGCAGAGGAAACTTTGTGAATTGCCCTGTCAGCCTGTACGCCTTTTAGCTGCCTAGCAAGTAGTTTGTCAGGCTTATCGCCTAGCTCAAAATGTTTCTGCTTAAGTTTGCGGATATAATTTCCAACCTGTTCTCCCAACATCTGATTGTACTCATACTTTATCTTCAGGATGGCGCTAAGAGTATCATCATCGTTTGTATTGCGAAAAGTGTCCTCCAACCCAGCTAACTCATCCTCAATAACTGCAAGACGCCTCAGCCTGGACCTTTTAATGGACGATTGATATGAGATGATATGACCCCGTAGCACTACCTTGAATGACTCCCACAGAACTGAGTCAGAGACTGCCCCGTTATCATTATCAAGCAAAAAATCTGAAATCTTAGCCGAGATATAGTCATTAAATGTTTTATCCGAGTTTAGAGAGGGATTAAATTTCCAAGTATATGAAGGTGTGTTGAGGTTGAAATTAATTTGGATTGAAAGGGGTGCGTGATCAGACACTAAAATACTATGATATGCTGAACTGAGTGTGTGCGAGATTAGTTTAGAGTCTACTAAGAAATGATCAATTCTGGTGAAGCTACCATGTACAGGAGAGAAGAAAGAATATTGCCTCTCCAGGGGGTGCTGAAGCCTCCAAATATCAACTAAATCAAACGAATTCACCAAATCATTGAGAACTGGTACGGATTTCAACGATGGGGCAACTTTATTGGAAGACCTGTCCAACTGAGGGTCGAAATAGCAGTTAAAGTCGCCCCCAATGATTATATTATGAGTATTATATTCTGCAACGAGATCAAAGACTTTACAGAAAAAGTCGGGGCAGTCAAAATTGGGAGCATAGATATTCAAAAGAGCTAACGGGAACGAATTGATTGCACCAGTGACAAGAACGTATCTCCCACCTGGGTCTGTTGTTATAGAGTTGAATACAAACGGAATAGTTTTGCGGATAAGGATGGCAACCCCTCTCGCCTTAGATGAGAAAGTAGATTGGTACACTTGTGACACCCATAGCGATCTCAAACGTCTCTGCTCAGTAGGTTGAATGTGGGTCTCCTGCAGAAAAATGATATCAGATGACAAGGATTTTAAATGCGAGAGTACTTTCCCCCTCTTAAGTGCCTTGCCAAGTCCTCTACAATTCCAAGAGGTAAAAGTAATAGGACTCATTCCCTTGGCCGCATGACTAATCTGCATTTAGGAAACAGAAGAACAGAAAATGAGGGCTGACACGACGAACAAGATGTGAAACTGGCACTTTCAAACACACAAAAAACGAAAAAAAACCCCCAAAAAGAACCAAAAGCCGCAACAAGAACTAAGCGGCAAAACCCTCTATCCATTGTGGAGGCTGCCGGGTAACAGAGACAGCTAAACCGCACTACAATAAACTGGCCTATACTAACAGCACCGTGTGCACCTCCAAATTTTAGATTTAACGATAAGGAGCACCTGCAGGAGCATAGTTATAAACAATCGCTTCAGCCCATACTAGGAGTGGTTGAGGGAGTGAGTTACAAGTGGGTAAATAGTAGAAGAAAAAAAAAAAAAAATCACACCAGGGTAAATCAGGCTTGGCTGAAGAAGTAGTGAGTTACAAAATCCCGGTGGAATATCAATACCATGAAAAAAAAAAAAAAGTGACATATCTCACTCCCGGACCGAAAGCTAGATGCTGAGAATTCAACACTTATGGCAAAATGCTAAACCACAACAACAGTAGTGAAACTGCATTAAATGCAGAGAGTAGACAACAAGACAACTGTATGGGAAGCTTTGACAGTCATGTTTTGTCAGCTAGTGAAGTGGCAAACCGTTCAGCATCCACTGGTGACTCGAAGATTTTCACTGTGCCGTTGTGGACAACCTGGAGCTTGGCTGGAAAGCGCAGGGAGCATGTAGCGCCGGCATCCATGAGCTTCTTCCTCGCGGTACTGAAGGCCTGGCGTAGAGAAGATACCTCAGCCGTGTAGTCGGGGAATATCGAGACCCTCGCACCGTGGTAGTGTAGCGGGGCTTGTTGGCGACTGAGCCGGAGAATACTGACCAGGTCGCGGTCGTTATGGACTCTAGCGATGATGATGCGCGGTCGCTCGTTAGCGAGTGGCTTTGGCCTCAGGCTGCGATGGGCCCGGTCAATTTTGACGGGCTTGGGAAAGTTGTCCTGGCCAAGAAGCTCCGGTATCAGCCGCGAGACAAACTCAGTTGGGCGACCATTTTCTTCTCCCTCTTTGATGCCCACGATCCTGACGTTAAGCCTCCGAGAGCGACCCTCCAAATCATTCACTTTAGCTTTAAGGAGCCCGTTAGCCGCTGTTAACTCTTTGCATGTCGCCTCCAGGACTGTGATGCGGCTATCGGCGGCCGAGAGTGCCTCATCCACGTCGTCCAGACAATGCTGGGCTTCGCGGTGCTCTTTTTGGAGGGTGGATAGGGATGCTTCAATGGAGTCAAAGCGCCCCTCCATCGACTTCTTCATGTCATCCACAAGCGTGCAAATCTTGGCTAGCAATGGCGGCTAATATGGGCCCTGCCCCAGAGTCAGCAATAGCTGGGCTCACCTGAGGTGACGCCGGCTTTTTGGGTTCGACTTTCTTGTTATTAGGCATAACTTAGCGTAAAAACAAAGTACAGCGGATTACGATGAAAGACTGCGACAGGGCGGTGAAAAAAAAAATGAACATACAGGTGCAGTAGTTTATGAAAATAGAGGTAGCGACACGGAGCTCCGACAAAGCACGTCTACTCCATTACTGCGCACGAGCGCCCCCTCATCTCTCTTCCTCTTTGGGTTAAAGCTGGTTCATCACTGAGTTTATACAACATGTTTGTTTCATCCTTTTACTTCTGACGTCTCTGCTTTGAATTTATTTTCATCAGTTTTTTTCCAACGTGCACGTTTATCTGTGGTGGTTTAGTTTCAGGATCCAGCAGCAGAGACCAGACTCTACTGGACCTGGAGCTGAACCTGAACCCAGCTGTGTGTCGTTGAAGAGCAACCGGTCAAAGGGCCTTGGGATTGATTTTAAAGGAGGACATGGTTCTGGTCCAAAGAGGTAAAGTGTCAGTAAATGTCCTGTCTCTTGGTTCTACTTGTCTTCTTGCAGACTGATGAGTGGCTGATCAGTAGATGTCTGTCCTGTTGTAGAGAGACCAGCTCTGACACTAGTGTTGTTGGTTCTTTGGTTGTTCAGGTCCATGTGACTCAGAGATGAATCACCATCAGCAGACAGTCAAAGCCAGTAGTTCCTTAGTGATGCTGCAGCTGCTGCTGGTTTCAGGAGACACAGTGTCGACTTCTTTAGTCACGTTCTTTCTTAGTTTCCTCTTGAAAACATGACTCTCCATCATTAATGGCTGTCACTGAGCTTTCTTTGTCCTTGTTCAGTGTTGGCAGCAACAAGTGAGCCATCAGAACTTTGAAAGACACTGTTTGGTAGATCTGGTGCATATTTAACTCCTGCAGCCTCTACACTCATCTGACAGCATTCACTTCACTCCTGTATCATGGAGGAAGACCACCTTTGTTCATAAGTGACCAGGATGAAATATAAGTGTGGATGAAAACATAAGTTACTGTTGTTCCATGCTACAAGGGCTAAAGCTAATATTGTATAAAGTGAGTTAAAAGACAGGAGCAAACAGAGATGCAGAGGAAGTGACCATTGTTTTAATGTTTTGAAGCTATAAACTAAATGAACTTGTCTGTTGAAGAGTAATCAGCGTTGTGTCTCTGGAAGCTGTTGAACCTTAGAAAAACATGAATATTTCTTTCTTGTGTACATACCAGTAGTTGGTAAAACAGCCCTTAGAAGAGGTGATCAATAAGTGGATATTTAAAGCAGAGTAGTGTCTTCAATCTTCTAATGGATGAGAGCTAATTGTTGATGATTGGTCCACAGAGTCCACCAGCAGAGCTCAGAGGTTCTCAGTGGTCAGTCTGCCCAGCAGCATCAGACACAGCTGGACTCCATCTTTCTGGTCTGTACATGTACAACAACTACTTTCCTTCATCTCCATGCTGCACTTTGTAGACCAGTGGATTGTCAGTGTGTCCAACATGGATCTGATGTTTGTCTCCATGATTTCAGTCTGCTTGTGTCATTCATATGGTATTCTGTTCCAGCTGCTGGAGGACAACATCATCACTTTTGTGAAGAACCAGCTGAAGAAGATGCAGAAGGTTCTGAGTCCAGATTACCCAGAATGCTCAGAGAGTCAGAGGGAGGATGAGGAGGTGTTGGAGGGTGAGGATGAAGAGCAGAGGAGGAGCAGCAGAGATTTATTTGTGAAGATCTCAATGAACTTCCTGAGGAGAATGAAGCAGGAGGAGCTGGCTGACTGTCTGCAGAGCAGTAAGAGGATTTCTCTAAACATTGAAGCTGCTGGAGAAATGGGACATTTACTAATGTCTCCAGAGATGAACCAAGATATATTCACACACTCATTCTTTAGAGCAATGACATGTTGGAATATTTACTGGAGACTTTATTCATTCTTCCTATTTGTTGTTTGTTCATTCAGGACTTGTTTCTCCAGTTTGTGGACGTAAAGTTAAATCTAGTCTGAAGGAGAAGTTCCAGTGTGTGTTTGAGGGGATTGCTAAAGCAGGAAACTCAAGCCTTCTGAATGAGATCTACACAGAGCTCTACATCACAGAGGGAGGGACTGCAGAGGTCAATGATGAACATGAGGTCAGACAGATTGAAACGGCATCCAGGAAAGCACACAGACCAGAAACAAGCATCAGACAAGAAGAGCTCTTTAAAGCCTCACCTGGAAGACATGGACCAATCAGAAGAGTGATGACAAAGGGAGTGGCTGGCATTGGGAAAACTGTCTTAACACAGAAGTTCACTCTGGACTGGGCTGAAGACAAAGCCAACCAGGACATCCTCTTCATATTTCCATTGACTTTCAGAGAGCTGAATGTGTTGAAAGAGAGAAAGTTCAGCTTGGTGGAACTTGTTCATCACTACTTTCCTGAAACCAAAGAAGCAGGAATCTGCAGCTTTGAAGAGTTCCAGGTTGTGTTCATCTTTGACGGTCTGGATGAGTGTCGACTTCCTCTGGACTTCCACAAGACTGAGATCCTGACTGATGTTACAGAGTCCACCTCAGTGGATGTGCTGCTGACAAACCTCATCAGGGGGAAACTGCTTCCCTCTGCTCGCCTCTGGATAACCACACGACCTGCAGCAGCCAATCAGATCCCTCCTGAGTGTGTTGACATGGTGACAGAGGTCAGAGGGTTCACTGACCCCCAGAAGGAGGAGTACTTCAGGAAGAGATTCAGAGATGAGAAGCAGGCCAGCAGGATCATCTCCCACATCAAGACATCACGAAGCCTCCACATCATGTGTCACATCCCAGTCTTCTGCTGGATCACTGCTACAGTTCTGGAGGATGTGTTGGAAACCAGAGAGAGAGGAGAGCTGCCCAAGACCCTGACTGAGATGTACATCCACTTCCTGGTGGTTCAGACCAAAGTCAAGAAGGTCAAGTATGATGGAGGAGCTGAGACAGATCCACACTGGAGTCCAGAGACCAGGAAGATGATTGAGTCTCTGGGAAAACTGGCTTTTGATCAGCTGCTGAAAGGAAACCTGATCTTCTATGAATCAGACCTGACAGAGTGTGGCATCCATATCAGAGCAGCCTCAGTGTACTCAGGAGTGTTGACACAGATCTTTAAAGAGGAGAGAGGACTGTACCAGGACAAGGTGTTCTGCTTCGTCCATCTGAGCGTTCAGGAGTTTCTGGCTGCAGTCTACATGATCCACTGTTACACCAACAGGAAGACAAAGGTGCTGGAGGACTTCCTGGGAGGAAACTACAATAACTCACCTCTGGATGAATTTCTGAACAGAGTCATGGAGAAATCCCTGGAGAGTAAAAATGGTCACCTGGACCTGTTAGTTCGCTTCCTTCATGGCCTCTCTCTGGGGTCCAACCAGAGACTCTTAGGAGGTCTGCTGGGTCAGACAGAGAACAGTCCAGTAATCATCCAGAGAACCATCAACAACCTGAAGAAGATGAACACTGATAAAATCTCTCCTGACAGAAGCATCAACATCTTCCATTGTCTGATGGAGATGAACGACCTCTCAGTTCATCAGGAGATCCAAGAGTTCCTGAAATCAGGGAACAGATCAAAGAAGAAACTCTCTGAGATCCACTGCTCAGCTCTGGCCTACATGCTGCAGATGTCAGAGGAGGTTCTGGAAGAGTTGGACCTGGGGAAGTACAGCACATCAGATGAGGGACGACGGAGCCTGATTCCAGCTGTGAGGAACTGCAGAAAGGCTGAGTGAGTCCTGATCATTAACAGAATCAATCAATGGAGATTAGTAGTTTAGTTCTTCAGACGTTCTCATTCTTCTTCAAACATTGTTCCACTTGTTCACTGCAAACATTACAGTTGTATATAGTCCCAGATGTTCTCCAGCTGTTTAACGTTGTCTCCAGTCATCTGCACATTCAACTAAACAAAGGTCTGAGAGAGATGATGAGAATGATTGTTTCCTGTCAAACACAGTCAGAGAAGATGAGCCGAACCACTAATTTGGAGACAAAATGTCTAACAGGATGTGTCCAACTGTCCACTCATTAAATGCATCACCTTCATAGAAATGTCTTCTTCCATTATAACAGATTTTATTTATTTGTCTCATGACAGACTTTATAACTGTGGACTCTCAGAGAGTCACTGTGAAGTCGTGGCCTCAGCTCTGAAGTCCAACCCCTCCCATCTGAAACATCTGGACCTGAGTGAAAACTACAACCTGAAGGATGCGGGCATGAAGCTGCTATCTGCCGGACTGGAGAGTCGAAACTGCAAACTGGAGACTCTGAGGTCAGTTTTCATTGTTCTTGGTGTCACTAATCATTCTTTCTGTCCATACTATATGACTGTCCCTTCTAGTCTGACTCCAATGAGACAAGATGGAGGACAACATCCACAGTGCTGTTGTTTGGATGAATGATTGTAAAGTTGATCTTCAATTCATCTTGTTCTTCAGCACATCCAGTCAATATCTTTGTGTTTCCACAGTGTTTCCTGCTGAGCTGCAGTGGAGGGACAGGAATTCAAAGAGGAACTTTGATTAGTGTCAGTCAGACTGCTGAAGCTTCATATTAGTGTCAGCTGAACAGTGGAGTTGTGTTAGGAAGAGACCACTTGACAGTCAGTGTGGACAGCAGGAATCTGAAGAACTCTGTAATGTCCATATGACATGTGACTGTTGTTGGAAGACACATTTGAACATGTCAACTTGTCCTTTAACATTTGAATGACACAAACCTCCCGAGACACCAAATCCAGGAAGAAGAAGGTCCTGGAATCAACGAACTTATCAACACTAACCCTGACCCTTTTATTCTTTTTTCAGACTGAGGAAATGCAGTTTGTCAGAGATCAGCTGTGATTCTCTGGTCTCAGCTCTGAAGTCCAACCCCTTCCATCTGAAACTTCTGGATCTCAGCTTCAACAACCTGAAGGATTCAGGAGTGAAGCAACTGTGTGATTTTCTGGAGAGTCCAGAATGTAGACTGGAAACTCTTGGGTGAGTTTACTCTTACTGTTATAGATCTGATATGTTTAATCACCAACTGAATCTAATTCATGTTCATCCAGAACTTTCCTCCATAAATCTGTAAATGCCCTTTAGTTCAAGACGAGTGTTTGTAGCAGAAACTGTAGAAAATGTCCACTGTTAGTTGTTAAAGTCAATGAAGCTTAAAGGCTGTTAGGACACAGTAATGTTGAGTTGCACATTTAAAACCTGAACACATCTGATTGAATTATTCATAATTTAATCTACATCTTTTATTCTTTATTCAGATTGATTGATTGCAGTTTGTCAGAGATCAGCTGTGATTCTCTGGTCTCAGCTCTGAAGTCCAACCCCTCCCATCTGAAACATCTGGACATGACTAACAACAAGCTGGAGGATTCCCGAGTGAAGCAGCTGTGTGGTTTTCTGGAGAGTCCAGACTGTAGACTGGAGACTCTGAGGTCAGATGTTTTCTTTATATGCTGAGATGAATATGATGGTAAAGTTGTGGTGACTCTAATCTGAAGAAGTCAGGCTGATATTCTATTGATCCACACTGAGGATCTTCATGGTCAAGTCTGTTTCCTTCTTCTCTGGTGTAGTCCATTGACTGTAGCAGAGCCGGGTTGAGTTCCAGATTTCAAACCTTCATAGAAGAAGGAAGATCCTCCACTGGATGATTGACTCTGAAACTCTATACAATGTCAGCAACAGTGAAACTGAACTCACATCTTTTATTCTTTATTCAGACTGAAGCGATGCAGTTTGTCAGAGATCAGCTGTTATTCTCTGGGACCAGCTCTGAAGTCCAACCCCTCCCATCTGAAACATCTGGACCTGAGTAACAACAACCTGAAGGATTCAGGAGTGAAGCAGCTGTGTGGTTTTCTGGAGAGTCCAGACTGTAGACTGGAGACTCTGAGGTCAGTTCACTGTCTGTTACTGTTGTAGATCTGATATGTTTAATCACCAACTGAATCTAATTCATGTTCATCCAGAATTTTTCTACATAAATATATTAATGACCTTTAGATCAAGACAAGTAGAAATTGTAGAAAATGGCCATTGTTAATTGTTAGTCAATGAAGCTTACAGTCTGTTGTGACACAGTATAATTGAGTTGCTCATTTTAAACTTGAACACATCTGATTGAATTGTTCAGTATTTAATCAACATTGTTTATTGTTTATTCAGATTGTGGCGCTGCAGTTTGTCAGAAGTCAGCTGTGATTATGTGGGACATGTTCTGAAGTCCCATCTGAAACATCTGGACCTGAGTTACAACAACCTGAAGGATTCAGGAGTGAAGCAGCTGTGTGGTTTTCTGGAGAGTCCAGACTGTAGACTGGAGACTCTGAGGTCAGACTTTTTATTCTGTTCTGAGATGAAAATGATGGGGAAGTTGTGGTGACTCTAAACTGCAGACATCAGGCTGATATTCTACTGATCCACTGAAGATATTAATGGTCAAGTCTGTTTTCTTCTTCTGTGGTTTAGTCTATTGGCTGTGGCAGAGCCAGATTTCAAACTTTCATAGAAGAAGAAAAATTCTCCACTGGATGATTGACTCTAAAACTCTGTTACAATGTCAACGACAGTGAAAATGAAATTTGTTTCCTGAACTCACATCTTTTATTCTTTATTTAGATTGAGGAAATGTTTGTTGTCAAGGATCACCTGTGATTCTCTGGGACTGGTCGTGAAGTTAAACCCCTCCCACTTGAAGCATGTGGACCTGAGTAGAAACAACCTCAAGGATTCAGATGTGAAGCAGCTTCTTGATCTTGAGAATAGTTCAGACTATAAACTGGAGACTCTGAGGTGAGCAGATGGTTCCAGTCAGTCCATGCTGCTTTCACCAGTATTGTCCTAAACACAGTTAGTATCAAAGATCCAGTGTTCCCTGTAAACCTGCAGCATCCAAATAGAGACAGTGGTGGTCATTCATCAGATCTAATGAACAACAGGATGTAATGATGAAGGGAGACTCTGGGAACACTCCTTCACCTCCTCTCTTCTTTCTCCTCCTCTCTACAGTTGGATGTAACAGTAGTAAAACAGGACGGTGTGTGTTGAGAGGATGAGCTGTGTCCTGATGATCCAGAGGTTGAAGCAGACTCTGACTGGACCATGTTACTGGGAGGTGGAGAGGAGAGCTTCATCCACATGGTCTCCATTTAAGACCATCAACAGAGCTGCACTTCAACTCTTCACAGAGCTCCAACAAATCAAGTCCAGTCCCTCATGAATGATTCAGACACATGTCAACCTGCCAGCATCAACAGTCCTTCCTGTTGTTGTGTAGATGTTTGTTCCAACTAGATTCTAATGTCTGTCTTCTATTGTCTCAGTAGAAACAGTAGACTCCAGATGTTTTTACTCCTGTTTCATCCACATATTTATTTCATTGGAGCAGGAGCTGGAGCGAGCAGCAGTCTGCTTTATTTGTTATTGATTATTGATTGGATTAGTCAGATTGTCAGTGACAGTGTTGATGGATGCTTTGCTTTGGTCTGATTTATTCTTCACTGATTGGTTACAGAAACTTTACATCCTGTAAATCAGAAGTAAGAGCTCATTACTCTTCAGAGAACCACATTAAATAGAAATAGTGTGAAAATAGTTGATCCTAGACGTTAATAGTCTGGTCTTGAAGAGTGGAAATCAAACTAGAAGTTTCTGTGTTATTCTGGATTCAGAACTAAATGTCAGAAGTCACAGTTTGTCGCAGCTTGCCAAACTTGTCCTTTAATTTAATAGTTACATTACTGATCTGTATAGTTTCAGAGCCTCCGAGAAAGTGACAACGTCGGATTCTTCCAGAGCTTTCAGTCATTGTCATGTGATCTCCAAACTCAGGACATTTTATGAATTAATTTAGACTCATGAACTTTTAGCAGAGATTTAAACTGGCATTTCTCTAATTTCTCTCAGAAGTGGAGAAACCCATTCAAAAGTTGGAAGAAGGGGGACTGGACTGAATCTCAAAGTTTTCTTCGATTTGTTGCGTTGAAGGAATGATTTTCTTTGTATATATATAGTTTCTCTTCTTGTTCACTTGGCTTATGTTTAGTTATTTTAAGTGTTAAATGTTTTGTGTTAAGTGTTACTCTGGTTCCCCCCGTGTCTGTTTTGGACTAGTCCTAAGTGTATATAACCCCTGTGTTGAATTTCTTTAGTTCTGAATATTCCTTCTCATGGTAACATTGATTGGAATTCTTTTGGAGGTCCCGTCCATTGTCCAACATTCAGTTCACTGACACCATAGCTCTTGAAGTCTAACTGTGAAACTATTAACCTAACCTTGCATGTTCATGTTTCCTCAATAAATATTTATTCTTCACCTACTTCATCTCTCCTTACTGAACTGTGAATTGCAAAAGTTGAACCCTCGTGTCCAGTATCTGCTGTGACCTCCTTGTCACTAAATGTTTGTGGTAACTGCTGATCAGTGGTCTAAAACGTGTTTATTTGTCTGATAAATGTCCATTACAATCCAAATCTATCACACAAACTTTAAATCAACATGAATCAAACATAATCAGAAATAATTAACATCAATAATAAAATGTAATGTAACTGTAGTAATGTCTAAACGACATGTGTTTCAACATATAAACTACATGTCACATCTAAGTAGTAAAGTCCCAAGGAATGCCATGGTGTGGTTGGACCACAGCAGTGCTCACCTCTCCTTCACCAGTCTGAATGTATATTGGAGCTTGGAGTGCAGGCAGAGCCCAACCAGAACTCCTCAACCCTCATCAAAGTGTTGGATGGTATGGAGAGAATGAGAACTCTCTCTAACCTGGTGGAGACAATAGTCTCCATCTCAGCTGACACTTAGATAGATAGATAGATAGATAGATAGATAGATAGATAGATAGATAGATGGATAGATGGATAGATAGATGGATGCTCCATAGTATTCATGATGCTGGACATCAGGGCCACCAGTCTATAGTCATTCATCTCCCTCAGGTGTATCTCCTTGATGTGCTTTACTCAATTCAATTCAATTCAATTAAATTTTATTTATATAGCGTCAATAACAATACAAATCGTCTCAAGACGCTTTACAGGCCCGGCCTGAAACCCCCAGAGCAAGCCCGCAGGCGACGGTGGCAAGGAAAAACTCCCTTTTAACAGGAAGAAACCTTGAGCAGAACCCAGCTCATATGGAGGGACCCATCTGCCTAAGGCCAGCCGGGTACAGACAGAGAAAGAGAACAGCAAGATAAACATACATCTGTCATAAATACACATATCTGACTAAAGCATACAAGTTGGATGCTATGATTCAAACTAATGATGTTACATGACAGTTTGAAAATGTAAGGGGAATCATCAGCAGGTTGGAGAATCGTTCATTCAGGTAGGAGTGGATAACAGCAGGATTCATGGAGACTGGGCAGAATGATGAGACCACAACAGCAGATGTAGTATGGAGCTCCACAGGAAACACTCAACTCCAGGCCAGAGATACTCGGAAGAAGGGAGAGCAGCAGTAAACATTCTACATAGTAATAGCACAGAATGTCATGACTAGTAGCAGATAGGAATTTAGAGGGAGGAGCTCTGTGCCAGAGAAAAGAAAGTGGAGGACACGAGAGTGGAGAGAGAAGAAAGAAGGAGAACATGTGTTTGGTGCATTGTCCCCCAGCAGCCTAGGCCTATAGCAGCATAACTAAGGGATGGTTTAGTCCAGCCCTAACTATAAGCTTGATCAAAAAGGAAAGTCTTAAGCCTGACCTTAAAAATAGAGAGAGTGTCTGCTTCCCGAACCCAAACTGGGAGCTGGTTCCACAGGAGAGGAGCCTGATAGCTGAAAGCTCTACCTCCCATTCTACTCTTTGAAATTCTAGGAACCACAAGTAGGCCTGCACTTTCAGACCGAGGTGATCTGTTGGGATGATATGGTACAATGAGGTCTTTAAGATATGATGGAGCTAGGCCTTTAAGGGCCTTGTATGTAAGGAGGAGGATTTTAAATTCTATTCTAGACTTTAAGGGGAGCCAGTGAAGAGAAGCTAAAACTGGAGTAATATGATCTCTCTTGCTGATTCCTGTCAATGCTCTTGCTGCGGCATTTTGAATCAGTTGGAGGCTTTTTAAAGAGTTATTTGGATCCAGACAGTAATGAATTACAATAATCCAGTCTGGAAGACACAAATGCATGAACTAGTTTCTCAGCGTCACTCTGAGACAGGATGTTCCTGATGTTGATGATATTACGTAGATGAAAGAAGGCAGTCCTGGTTACTTGCTTAATGTGACATTTAAAGGACATATCCTCATCAAATATAACACCAAGGTTTTTCACAGTAGTACTGGAGGCCAAGGTAATGCCATCCAAAGAAACCACGTGATTAGATAATGAATCTCTGAGATGCTTAGGACCAAATACAATAACTTGTTTTGTCTGAGCTTAAGAGTAAGAAATTACACGTCATCCAAGCCTTTATGTCTTTAAGGCATGCTTGGAGTTTAACCAGCTGATTAGTTTCATCTGGTTTCATAGATAAATATAGCTGGGTGTCATCTGCGTAACAATGGAAGTTTATGCCATGTTTTCTAATAATCTTCCCTAATGGCAACATGTATAAAGTGAAGAGAATTGGTCCTCACTGATGTTCCTTTACACAGGTGATCATTTATTTACCTTGACTCCTCCTCCTCTCTCTCTGAGAGTCTCCTGGTTTAAGATAAGATAACACAGGACTTTATTTATCCCTGTGGGGACATTGAGGAGTTTGCTCAGAGTTTACTTTTACTTTCACCAGGGTCGTGTCTCAGATAATTCTTCTGAAGGTAATGAAGCAGTTTGTGGTGTTTTCTTCATCATCAGCTCAGTTCCAGCAGAAACCTGCTGCTCCATAGTTCACGTTAAACTCAGTCACAGCTGAAAGGTAAGAGTCTGGATGAAACTCATCCTCCATTTTGTGTCTCTGAGTGATCACGATCCGTTTGTGTCACTCGGTGCATAAATATGATTGAAGGTGATTTTCTTTCCTTCATCTTTTCATTGAGGACACAGTCGGGCTTTTATTTTGAAACTGTCTCTAGAAGTTTGATCTGCTTTTGTAACGTAAAGCTGAAAGTAACTAAGTACTTTTACTCCACTACTTAATGTTGAAGAGAATCTGCTTGAAGTGAATATTTCCATGTTGAGCTGCTTTCTACTTTGACTGCTCCACATTTCACAGGGAGATATTTGACTGTAGAATGTAATGTAAAGCTGAAGTACTTTTAGCCTCCCAGATAATAGAGTAGTATTTATTGCTGTTTGTACAAGTACTAGAAAGTACAGGTAAATACTACATAGTAGAATATTGTAGCAGCTGCTGTCTCTAATGGATCTCTACCTGGATCAGAACCAGTCATGACTTGTTCACACATGTTATTATTTATTGTGTCCTGACGTTACTTAGACCTGAACTAAACTCACATTAGAACTGAACCCTGGACGTTTCTATACGCATCATAATCTCTGGTTATAAAGATAAATAAGAGATGATTGACTCCACATGACTCCTCACATCAACATGATCACATTAATAATTAACAAGATGATTAATCAAAGTCATCCTCTTCATGTTCAATCATGATTCCTAATGAACAGACGTCACTGATTCATGTGATCATTTCTACTAGTGGATGAATGAATGAGTTCTCCTCCTCTTCCTCAGATCAGCCCTGGTGAGTAGCTGGTCTTTAATGTGACCCAGGACTGAGGTCACATGTGTCCCAGACCCTGTTCAGACCTGCTATTAAGATCTGATCATGTAAAACACAGGTGAACACCCCCAGGACTTTAGGGTAGAGATCTAAAGTTTTCCAGCGAGTGTTTGAGCTACACAGAGAAACTGAACCGTTTTTTACTGACTCAGAGTGTGGCCACGTTGGCATATTTTGATGACATTTTCAACATACTCAATAGCCTCAACTTCTCCATCTCCCATGAGTATCCCAAACTTGCTACTAAGGCGGTGCAGATTTTGGAACTGAAAAAATTTAAGATTTAATATTGTTACTTTGAAATCAGAATAAAATAATTTAAATAAATGACGTGGATGTGGTTAAAAGTGTTCAAATGTGATGTGTTTACATTCATTTCTATTAGACAGGTCTGGAGTATTTAGGTTTTAAAACATAAAAGTAGAGTTTGTTATACCTTTTAAATGTTTGGGGCACCACCTCCTTTTATCGTAGGAAGAACTTAAGCAGTCTCAATTAAATATATTTCATGACCAAAGGAACAAATTATTTTTCGGAATTCATACCATTAATTCACTGCTGTAAAATAACATCACAGACAACTTCCTGTGTGAATAAATGGTTGGAGATGTATTATGGCTTAAACTAACAGAAGTGGATTAACTATGATAACTAATCTATTCAGACTTGTTAAGGTGTTAATGTTGAAGTTTCAACATAATGACACCAACTCTTGATCTCAAGCGGGTAACAGCAGGAACAATTCAACCTACTTTTCATAGAGTCTTCCCAGGAGCAGATCCGGGGCTGATCTTGTAGTCAGCATGGTCCAGTGTGATAATATGATGACAAAAACACTGGACTGGTTTCCTGGATTGGTTAACCGGCACTCGTTGCATAGTCTGCAACTCAAACACCCAGTGGGGACATTTTGGTTGAGACTGTTGTAGGTGTACAGCCAAAGGCAAAAGATTGCAACTTTACAATGTCTGTAGATGACGGAGGAAACCAGATTGTCTCGGCTTCTCTGGAACAGCATTGTTGCTATGGAGACAGTCTTGGTTTCTTGATCCCTGGATGAGAGATTGGGCCTTGCCAAGTCCCCCAACTGACTACACTGACTAACGACGAGTGTTAACTGAGGTTGACAAATATTCAAACTGTTGTTACAGTAAAAGACAAAGTAGAAAAATGCAAGTAAATATGCAAAGAAGAAACTAGAAAAAGTGAAGAAAATCTAAAGGAGAACAAAAAGGGAAGTACAACAGTAAAGACGAAAGAAGTGTGGAGAAGAGTGTGTCCCTCTGGTTTTATCTTTTAATTATTCAGGACGTGTTTTGGATCAGGTTTCCAAACTTTTTGGGCAGAAAAGAATTGCAGTGCCTAGTTCTTTGTCTAAAGATGTTGTGTTACCTGATGTTCTGAACAGACTTTATATTAACTAAGTTATTCATTCATTACCCACCATGGCTCATTAGCAGTTTTTTTTAATGCAACATTCAGCATTACAACATTACAACGTGACATATCTGAATGACAAAATCCATAACTTATAAGAATCAGTAAATTAATAACATCAGTTCTTCATTATAGGAGATATTTTGCTAATAAAGGAAAAGTTATTGTTTCTATGGTAACAATTTCAATAGTTATAGCTACTCTTAGTATAAGAACATACATAAGATTTGGCCCCTATATAAATAACTCCTATGGCATCTAGGAGTACAAGGCAGTAAACACATTTTAATCAGTGTCAGGATTATAAGGAGGTCCTTGGAACATCTTCCCTCCTGTCCGATGTCCCTGGCCCAAAAAGTTTGATATCCCCTGAATTAGAGACAGCAGCTGGTACAATAATCTACTAACCACATGATGGCGCTGCTTATTTACAGACACACACACTGAGATCAGATCTGCAGAAGCATGTTCATATCAGGAGTGAAGAGACCCCAAGACCACCTCCCACATGTGGACTGAGACTAGGTCTCTAGTCTAAAGTGATCTCAGTGTGTCCTGGGGGTTTTACATGATATTCTTAATGGAAGGTCTGAACAGAGACCATCAGGTCTGTGAGGTGTGTGATGTGATTGTCTGCAGAGAGGTATTAAGTGTTCATGTTATAAAATCCAGCCTTGATGTCCCTGGTTCTCATCCTGACAGTGGCTGGAAAGAGACTGTTGTTAAAGATAGCTAACAGTAGCTCCTCCTAGCTTCTAGCCTGTTAGCTAACAGTAGCTCCTCCTAGATCAGCTTCATCAGTGGAGGAGCAGCTGATCTTTTTACAGCAGAAATGATTTCAGTTTATGTTCACAAGAATGATTAGTGTTTTTCCTCTCCAGGTCAAAGGAGAAAGTGTGAATTGAGTAGCATGGACCAGAGTGAGGGACAGATGGAGGGACCTGGACCTGGACCCAGCTGTGTGTCCTTGAAGAGCGCCCTGTCACTGGACCTTGAGATTACGTTTAGAGGAGAACATGGTTCTGGTCCAAAGAGGTAAAGTGTCAGTAAATGTCCTGTCTCTTGGTTCTACTTGTCTTCTTGCAGACTGATGAGTGGCTGATCAGTAGATGTCTGTCCTGTTGTAGAGAGACCAGCTCTGACACTAGTGTTGTTGGTTCTTTGGTTGTTCAGGTCCATGTGACTCAGAGATGAATCACCATCAGCAGACAGTCAAAGCCAGTAGTTCCTTAGTGATGCTGCAGCTGCTGCTGGTTTCAGGAGACACAGTGTCGACTTCTTTAGTCACGTTCTTTCTTAGTTTCCTCTTGAAAACATGACTCTCCATCATTAATGGCTGTCACTGAGCTTTCTTTGTCCTTGTTCAGTGTTGGCAGCAACAAGTGAGCCATCAGAACTTTGAAAGACACTGTTTGGTAGATCTGGTGCATATTTAACTCCTGCAGCCTCTACACTCATCTGACAGCATTCACTTCACTCCTGTATCATGGAGGAAGACCACCTTTGTCCATAAGTGACCAGGATGTTAATTCATACAGGACAGAAACGTGTTAAACTGGCATCACATTAACACAGAGGAGTAAATGTCTGAGTCTAAACTGTCCATGACTCATCATTGTTCACAGGAATGAACCTGGACCTGAACCCAGCTGTGTGTCCTTGAAGAGCAACCGGTCGAAGGACTTTATTGATGAGGATAAACAAAGTCAGAGGTAAGTTGTTGAGCCCTTCCACCTGATGAACCAGGTACCAGGTTCTGCTTAATGTTCTGTAACTAACCACCAGTCAGTCGGTCATACAACAGGATGTGTTTTAATGTCTCTAAAAGATAGACTTTAAACCTAGAGAGAAAACTGTCCAGGTGTATTTTATCTGAAAAAACGCAGCCAGACTTGAATTGCAGTAACAACCATGTTTTTACATGCTACAAGGGCTAAAGCTAATATTGTATAAACTGACTGACGCTAAAAGACAAGAGCAAACAGAGATGCAGAGGAAGTGACCATTGTTTTGAAGCTATAAACTAAATGAACTTGTCTGTTGAAGAGTAATCAGCATTGTGTCTCTGGAAGCTGTTGAACCTTAGAAAACCTGAATATT
>SRSE01000716.1:0-142280 GCA_005024645.1 Planiliza haematocheilus
AAGCATGTAGTCCGCCATTGTTGTTGTTGATGTTGTTATGAGACGTTTCGCGAGATATACGAGGTGGAAGACTGCTCGAGGGGTGTGGCCATGGTGGCGATGACGTCATCGTTTTCAGAAATATGCGGATTCAACCGTCCACACCGATTCGCGAGAAGTGCGTTTTCGAATTTATCCACCCTGGGACCCGGTTTCAAAAAAGTGCGTTTTCGGGATTCGTGTGGACGATAGAACAAAACGAATAAAAACATGTGCGTTTACGGAAAAATGCGTTTTCGTGTGGATAGGGCCTCAGATAGTATGATCAAGGCTCTGATCAGCAGGGCAGAGGAGATGGGGAGGATAAACAAAAGAGTATGATCAGGAAACTCTGATCGGCAGGGGAGCAGAGACAGGAGAGATCAACATATGGTTGGAATTGCCCCAGACGTGTCAATTCCAATGTCACTTCAAAGTTTACTTCTTCACAAGCCAGCAGCGTTCGATTAACTTATGTTTTACAATGTTTGAATTATCCTCTGCTGCTCTGTGGGCCTACAAGCCAGCAGTGTTTACTTAGTTCATTTAGATTGTAGGTTAATCGTCATATCATGACTATAGGTTTATTAGGGTTTTCAATTGGACAGAGCCTCTAAATGTGTTTTGCCTGGGATTTTGGCACAAGGGACTTTAACATCTAATCCTGTGTATTAATGAATGGATGTCAGCCCCACATAAAACACAAAACAATTGTTCTTTGAGTGGATTTAAGTTTCTCTTTTTGTACCCAACGCAAAATTAGTTTATTTTTAGTTAGTGTTTTATTTTCAACATCCAAAACGAAAAAGAATGAATCCTCCAAGATCCGTCAACTGGAAAAAGAAGAGGAAAAAGGGGCAAAAAATATATGGTTAATCCTGCTCACCCTTTTTGAATCATCCACAACTTCACTGAAATTGTTGATGCCCTTATGGTCTGGTTTTGATTTATATCCTTCAGAGCAGACGGTCGCGAAAAAAACAAACTAGGGATTAACTACCTCAACTTTAACTTTTTTCTACACTGCCACAGTTTCAGCTTGTTACAATACCCACACACACACTTGTTCCTTAATGCAACATGAATTTAATGATTAACAGTATCATGACACTATAACACTATAACTATAACTGATTAACTTAACACAGGGACAACGTTCACTTCCTTGATTCAGACATTTTGATTCATCTTTAAAGAAGAAATCATTGTGGAGGAAACAAAGTGGACTCAGTCATCATCAGGTGAGTGTTGGATCAGATTATTAATCCATAGCTTTACAGTCAGACATGATCAGATGACTACAGACAGTACATGTTAACAACAACCAAAGGAAAGAAAGTAGTTGATATCAGAATAGTGAACAGAGATATTCTACAAGTGTCTTCAACCGTGACTCGTTTCTTTCTGCTGCATTCACTGACATGAGGAAGAACATGTGAGTGTTAGCTGGTGGTTAGGGTGAGCTTAGATATTCACCAGAGAACATGACGAGTGGAAACGAGTTCAGCTTCATCTGAGAGAAATGAAACTGCTGGAACAGAGTCTGAATATGTTTCACAGCATTTAAAAGATGTTGAGATTTAAAAACCTGTAAATGTAGAAACAGAGATGAACAGAAACTGAGGATGACATGAGGCTGATCTAAAGTGAGATTTATCTTATTAGTTTTATGTTGTAAAGATGTAGAAACGCGCGCGCACACACACACACACACACACACGCACACACACACACTTGTTCCTCCATGCAACATGAGTTTAATGATTAACAGTATCATGACACTATAACACTATAACTATAAATGATTAACTTAACACAGGGACAACGTTCACTTCCTTGTTTCAGACATTTTGATCTCTTCATTAAAGAAGAAATCATTGTGGAGGAAACAAAGTGGACTCAGTCATCATCAGGTGAGTGAATCTATTTCATATATTAGATTCCTTAGGGTAGCCTCTTTTGCTCTGATGACAGTTTTTTTCAGTCTCGTGGTGTATTCTCCATCAGATTCATGAGGTCGTCTCCTGGACTGGTTTTCATTAACGGTCTTGATGAGTTCCCAGAGGTGTTGACCTCGTGTTGTTTGCTTCACCTTCACTCTGAGGTCCTACTCAGTCTCAAACCATCTCAGTTGGGTTTAGTTCTGGTGATGGTGGAGGCCAGGTCATGTGTCGTAGCACTCCATCACTCTCCTTTGTCAAACAGTCCTTCTATAGACTGGAGGTGTGTTGGGCTCATTGTCCTGTTGAAGAACTAATGATGGCCCCACTAAGCTCAAACCAGATGGGATGACATGTCACTCTGGTAGCTCTGCTGGCTACTAGTGCATTTGTATTCCTTGTTGTTCTTCCTCACTAGTTTCTTCTTTGCAGCAGTTCAACCATGAAGGCCTGCTTCACTGAGTCTCCTCTGAACATGCAGCATTGATGCTGAGATGTGTCTCCCAGCATTTATGTGGCTCTAATCTGAGGTGCTGTTAATTAGTGGTTTCTGAGGCTGGGCCATTGTCTAGAACCTCCCTGTTATAGAGCTGGAAGCTGGAGACACATCCAGTTGTGGCTTCAGTGTCCAGTGGTCAGCCATAATCTCTCTCTCAGCCATCTGCATCTTCTGGCTCCTTGATGTGTTTGCATCACTGACTGCACTCACTGACCTACTGCAGTAGGTCCTGGTTCACCTGTGGAGTGTGGGCCTATGGAGAACGTTGGGCTCTTTGCTGTTAGATAGATCTGACAGTCAAAAGGTGGATGGATGGACCTTAACTGGTTTGTCCCATGTCATGTATGTCATGAGCCATCTTGCATGATTTTCTGAAGCCTCTCCATCCCATTATACAGTATCTATGGTTAACAGTTCACCCTGATACTGCTGCTGTGTTGCATATACACGTCTTCAAACTCATGTGTTTTACAGTTTATACTGTTCCTTTCTGGCTACGTCTGACCTACTTGTTATTGGAGCTGAACAACATGTCCGGCCTGAATTTCAATGTGATCACTGTTTTATCTCCAATAATACAGAGAAGCAACATTTACCTTTCTTTCAGTCATGATGGAGCTTTAATGTTCAAACTTCAGCAATCAATTTGTTTGGTAACTGAAACTTTCTCCATAAATTACATTCAAGTGTTGCTCTGTGGTTTTCATCATTAGGGGACAATTTACTGGTTAACCTATTGATAGCATGATTTCCCTTAGCAAAAAGTAGTATACTTGAAGTTCATACTACAGACCATGTACTTGTAGTGTAATAGAATGTATACTAATTTAATACTTCTTTCGGCTAAACTGGGACATTTTAAGCATATAAAAGTACAGTTTAAGTTTATTTATAAAAGTAAACTTTAAGTATACTTTTATAAACTAAAATGTAGACTAGTAAACTAGTAGTATACAGATGAGTTTACTTGTAGTGTACTCGAAAGTATACTAATTTAATACTTCCTCCGGCTAAATTGGAACACGTAAAGTATAATTTAAGTATACTTTTGTAAACTAAAACATGGACTACAAGTATATACCTAGTACACTAGTAGTATGTTGAAGAGTGTACTTGTGGACTTGCGAACAGAATATCTTCTTCCTATTTCACCTGTAACACAAACACGATTTTCTCAGTCAAGTTTTCTCTCTCCTCTGCTCTTAGCCACGGCTCAGCATCTCTTCTTCTCTGGTAGAGAAGACTCGGTAGAAGCGTGTACGAGGCGGCGTCTCCATTAGAGACGGCATCTAGTGGCCAACTGTGTCATTACAACTGACTCAGTGCCACAGAGGACACATTTTTATAATTAGCAAAAATTCATCTAAAGGCCACTTTGTGTGAGGTCGTGGGCCGTGTTTGAGTGAAGCACGTATCGAGGCTTGCTTCGTTTAGGGGAGGGGCCAAAAATAATGACATCTGAAGCCTCGCTGCCCGGCTCGATTCGGATTTTGCCGCGAGGTTTGACAGCAATATAATCTCCTTGGGGTTTTTGATAGAGAGTTGCGGTCAAGTTGCGGAGTTGGATAGCGTGTATATAATTTGGAAATAGTTTGTTGAGTAAAGAGAGAGAGATACAGTTTGAAGATTTAGGAGAGCGAGGAGAGAAAGATAAGTAAGAGGATGGAGCCAGCTAGGAAGAGACATATTCAGTGCCCTCTTCCTAGTCCCACAACCACTTTCCCCTGCCTGTTTAAGCCCATGCCATTTGCCTAGAGTGACGGAAAAACATTGCACAACCTGCCATATCATGATACTACCATTTCAATCAGGAGAGACTTACAGACTTAAAGAATAAGGGAGAAGGATGTAAAATTGATAGATGTAATTTATTGACAGCAGTAGGTAAACTTTGGCGCTTAGACACCGGTGGGATGTGTATAATCATGGTGAGGCAGCCCATGATTAAGGAACTTTCGATGTGAGGAAGGATCCCCCCGAAGCCTAGACCTGGTGGGTGGTGGTGAGGAGAAGGATGACTGATGATGGGCCAACTGGCTGGAGGATGAGATGATCTGAGGACCAGGAGGTGGTGACGGGGTGGAGGTGGGTAGCTGGAACTCTCGGGCTGAAATGACAGCTGGCTGACAGCAGAGAGAGAAGCGCTTTTAAATCCGACAGTTTGCAGGTGATTGGTTAGAAGCGGGCGTGTCAGATTGTGATTGGATGAAGATGGAAATTAGTGGGCGGAGCTTATGGAGAAACCGGAGGTTGTGACTTAGGGGCGTGAGCAAGGAGATAGTCTTCCATCTTCCTGACTGAATTTTCGCTAAGCTTCATTTTCGGAAAAGTTACACACACAATATATTCCAAAAAGTTTCAAAAAAGGCAACTGGACTTGTAGATTTTTAGAGAAGACGTTTCATCCGAGTAGCTTCTTCAGTTCTGAGGGACTGGTGGGAAGTCTGAGGTTTAAATAGGAACGCCTCCTGAAAAACTAGCTTGTTATGCTAATAACCTGAAACTGGTGCAGTTAATTTCCATTAACGACTGGGTACTTACCTGTTTTAGAGGGGGGACTGTTTTGGTCCCTGTCCTCTTCCCTATGAATGGTTCTCTACTTACTCTTGTCCGTCTGAGGTTTTTCAGGAGGAGTTCCTATTTAAACCTCAGACTTCCTACCAGTCCCCTAGAACTGAAGAAGCTGCTCGTATGAAACGTCTTCTCTAAAAATCTACGAGTCCAGTTGCCTTTTTTGAAACCTTTTGGATTACCATGACCTGGTAATTCAAAAAATATTCAAAAAATATTTTATCATACACCTGTGATAATTTCACAGAAGTTATTTCGTCATACTTTTTTTTTTGTAATTCATAGTCATTCCCAAGAGCCATTACAGATAGTGATGGCCCTCTGACACCCGAGGCGCTGACACATGTGCCGTAGCTCATGAAGAAATTGTATCGAACCAGTGTGCCGAGGCGTGGTTTGTTTGAAGCACTTGAGTGACATTTGAAGCAGGGACAGACGCTAAATACTAAATATTGTAAATATATGTACATATACAACTTCACTCCCTCTGTTTACCAGTCTATATTTTTATTTTTACTTTTATTCAGTCTATATTTCTATTTTTTTATTTCTTATGTTTTAATTCTATATTTCATATTTTACTTCTCTATTGGGGTACATTACACTTATATTACTACTGTTTACTGTAGTACTTACATTCTTTTTTTTTACTACTGGTTGCAGGTACAAAAATACATTTCACTGTGCATTGTACTATGTATAACTGTGCATGTGACAAATAAAATCTATCTATCAGATGTATGGAGGAAGAGGATCGTAGAGAGCGGGAGGGAATGGGAATCTTAGTGGGATCGAGTGTGTTCAGGGATATCCCGGATATCCTATCCCTATTTAGTGGTGCTCATTTGAATGTTTCTTTGCAGAGTAGGTTGGTTTGTTGCTGTAGTTGGAGTTAGTTGCGTATTTTGTTGAGAGAGATCGTAAGATTCAGAGAGAAATAGATAAATTACTTACATAGTTAGATAACACTATACTGATAGATAGACATAGTAACATAGATAGTCCTAAATAGCGTTATATATAGAGATAAGATATAAAATATATCTAATATGAAACTTTAGCCCAAAACTACACACGCACTTCCTATACATAGTCGCACTACTAAACCATGACACCAAGAGCAAAAGAAAATAGTTGATGTAAGTGCTGAAACATAGATTGTCCAACGACAACTGAGCAACAGTAACAGGATTAGTGGTAGACTGTGAAGTCACCAGTCTTTAATTATTGAAGTAGGGGTTCAAGTCCCATTGGTTCTTATTTATTTTATTGTTATATATAATTTCAATTCAATTCAGCTTTATTTATATAGCGTCAATAACAATACAAATCGTCTCAAGACGCTTTACAAGACCGGCCTGAAACCCCCAGAGCAGCCTGAAGGAGACAGTGGCAGGAAAAACTCCCTTTAACAGGAAGAAACCCCGCAGCAGAACCCAGCTCATATGGAGGAACCATCTGCCTAAGGCCAGCCGGGTACAGACAGAGAAAGAGAACAGCAAGATAAACATACATCTGTCATAGATACACACATCTGACTAAAGCATACAAGTTGGATGCTATGATTCAAACTAATGATGTTACATGACAGTTTGAAAATGTAAGAGGAATCATCAGCAGGTTGGAGAATCGTTCATTCAGGTAGGAGTGGATAACAGCAGGATTCATGGAGACTGGGCAGAATGATGAGACCACAACAACAGATGTAGTATGGAGCTCCACAGGAAACACTCAACTCCAGGCCAGAGATACTCGGAAGAAGAGAGAGCAGCAGTAAACATTCTACATAGTAATAGCACAGAATGTCATGACTAGTAGCAGATAGGAATTTAGAGGGCAGGAGCTCTGTGCCAGAGAAAAAGAAAGTGGAGGACACGAGAGAGGAGAGAGAAGAAAGAAGAATGTTTGTTGCATTGTCCCCCAGCAGCCTAGGCCTATAGCAGCATAACTAAGGGATGGTTTAGTCCAGCCCTAACTATAAGCTTGATCAAAAAGGAAAGTCTTAAGCCTGACCTTAAAAATAGAGAGAGTGTCTGCTTCCCGAACCCAAACTGGGAGCTGGTTCCACAGGAGAGGAGCCTGATAGCTGAAAGCTCTACCTCCCATTCTACTCTTTGAAATTCTAGGAACCACAAGTAGGCCTGCACTTTCAGACCGAAGTGATCTGTTGGGATGATATGGTACAATGAGGTCTTTAAGATATGATGGAGCTAGGCCTTTGAGGGCCTTGTGTGTAAGGAGGAGGATTTTAAATTCTATTCTAGACTTTAAGGGGAGCCAGTGAAGAGAAGCTAAAACTGGAGTAATATGATCTCTCTGGTTAATTCCTGTCAATGCTCTGGATGCAGCATTTTGAATCAGTTGGAGGCTTTTTAAAGAGTTATTTGGACAGCCAGACAGTAATGAATTACAGGAATCCAGTCTGGAAGACACAAATGCATGAACTAGTTTCTCAGCATCACTCTGAGACAGGATGTTCCTAATTTTGATGATATTATGTAGATGAAAGAAGGCAGTCCTGGTTACTTGCTTAATGTGACATTTAAAGGACATTTCATAGATAAATATAGCACGGTGTCATTGAAGCTTCGAGTAATGAACCTTTTTTTGAATCACGTGTGGAGGCTTCAACAAAGCCTCGTTTGCCCATCACTAATTACAGATGCAAAAAATCAATGCATCACACATTATATGATAAAGAGCTACAGCTGCCTGTGATTATACACCTGGTCAGTAGGTAGTTTCGTGTGCACATAAAGCTTCGAGAGTTGAACCCTTTCTCGAACCAGTTGGCTCAAGTGGTTCGATGCCTCATGAGGCTTCATCTCACCATCACTAATCGTTACCTGCAGCGGTGGACGCAACGCCAGTTTGAAATTAGCCTCCCATTGGCTGCTAGGTAGGGAGGCGGGAACATGGACCGGAAGTGCAAAGCGCGACCGTACAGTTTATGTGCACGAGTATTACAACCCTGAAATTAGGGAAATCAATAAACACGTTGACACGAATGCTTCTCCTCGGAGTCACTCAGCCGAGTGCATTTACTTGTAAATAAAAGTACAAAAGTTATAAAATGTTACAATTCACAAACATTACAATTTCATTTTAAGTTAATCTGTCTCTGTGCTATTTCTTAATTAATCTTTAAACAAAGTTATCAATGCAACAGAGCACATACAAACAACAGCTGCATTTACGTGAGTTGCCAAAGACACAGCCAAATATCGTATTTGTAACATGGCGCGGCTCTGTCCTGCCTAAGCCAAGCTAGCTCCCATGGCCGTACCAGTTAACCATTTTAAACTGCCAAGAACATGGTCAGAAAACACCCAGAATTCGCCCAATGTCTTTGCGAAACACACACAAACCAACACCCACAGTCAATGCGCACAAACACGGTGAACATACCTGAAATTAGGGAAAGCAAATAAACACGTGGACACGGATGCTTCTCCTCGGAGTTGCACGAACGCCCCCTCACGGTCACCGCAGGCACAACCAATCACGACTGATTTTTTCAAGCCCTAACAGGTTGATAACAGATAATTTAAATCGTACATCTTCCCATCAATTCATTTCTTTTTCTGTTTTTTCTCAAAGTATGAATTTATCATTTTTTAAATTGATTTTAATAGCCATTTTCACTGTCTTGTAAACAAATTTTTATTATCAGCCTTTTAATAAAATCAATCTACCACACGAGACTGTGACAGCGAGAGCTGGAGAAGCTTCTGAATTAGCTTATTAGAGCTAACATCGCGAAAATACTACCTTTCAACAGGTAAATACACAATGTCCAAGTTATTACAGACGTCCAGTCTTGAAATATGTCAGGACATCTGTTGCCAGGATACATTCCCCCATGTATCTGGGTAACTTTCTTATCCTGTTTGATTGAATTTTAAGAATCTTCCCTAAACTGTGCCGTCAGCTCCCCTGGTAGGTATAATCATTACCACATGTCATATGCTATACGATTTATATAATATTCATCAGAGGGCCTCCAGTGACACCCTCAAAAAGTGTTGACAGTGCACACATGTAGGTCACTGCACATGTAGTTAGAGGTTTGCTGTAATAGTTGAGTGCATTCATACCATCTAACAGACAGTTTATCTTAATTGTGGTACATTTTGACCTATTCGACCTGACCGACATCAAATTTCTACTTTTTGTAAGAAGTATACCAAAGTACAAGTATAAGCTTTAGTCTTAAAGTATAAGTGTAAGTCTTAGTATATATAGACTTAGTCTTAGAGTTTTTTTTAATACTTTTCAGTATAAGGTAAGTATACTTCACTATACTACTCTTAAGTATATGAAAAATAGGGTATATAAAAAGTAAACTTCAAGTATACTACCTCAGTTTTAGAATAAAATAAGTATACTTGTAGTACACTTGAATAAACTTCTTTTTGCTATAGGTGAGCCAGTTAAATAAAGTCTAGTCTGTGATTGGTACAATGATAAGCTCTAGCCACACCCCTCAAAGAGGATCATGTTACATGACACACAGTGATCTGTGGTGAGATGAACTGTGGACCTTGTCCAGAGATTACGCCACAAAGCTTATTGCTATATAGAAGTGATAAGATATGAATATTACTGTGTTACCTTGTGAGGATGGCAGCCCAGTGACAGAGTCCAGTGACAGTGTGCTTTATGCTGCTTTTTATTGCTTCCACCTGTTCACAAAATGGGATCTCTATAGTCCTATCCAGGGGTTACTGTGGGCCTCCATTTCTTTACACACCTTACAATCTGCTGCTCTACCTTCTGTCTTCTCATTTTCCTTCCTGGACTTGCTCACATAGAGTTTTTCTTTATACAGTGAACTGTAACTGTAGTTCTTCTCTTGTCCTTTGCTGGTTCAAATTAGACATTCTCAAATGAATCCTGTCAAATTTGCTGAACCACTTGTACCAGGGAGAATGATCAGCAGAATATTTCTAGGCTGCAGAGAACAATGCTAACTAGAATCAACTGTTGCCCACAAATTATGCTGTTTGCAAACTGTACAACACACAGAATTTCATTTCTTTTATCATCCGTTCATTTCTTCTTATCCAGGGCCTTGCCTCACACCAAGTGCCTCACACTTTTGCTTCTTGAGAGTAGCTTATTTTGTTATTGTTATGCTAGTTGCTATTTACAGCAGTTGTGATTATTACTATTTTTACTATTGTTCTTATTATCAGTCTCATTATATATTATTTTCTGTGTTACTATTACTATGTTATTTGGTTTATAATTTTACAATAGTCAACCAATTATGCACTTTTGAAAAATAACAGACACATCCTAAAGTCTTTCTAGTATTGTGCTGTGTTGAAGATTACTATATGTTGGTGTTTCAAGCAACCACCAGAGGTCTCACAACATCTCGTTGGATATCACTAGACTGCCACTAGTCAAGCAAGGAACACATGGTTGTTTTGGCTGTGTTTGTGCCAAGTATAAATGTACCTTCTAACATTCAATACTAAGCTATTCTAACAACACACAGGTTCATATCTTCATGTTTTTATTTTAAACATGTGTCAGTTACAATGAGTAGAGAAGCCGTGTCACTGCCATTTATAAACCTACCTTATCATCTGATACCAATGTCAGTATCAACATTGTTCATCAGTTACATGATAATCAATTATACAAGCTCTTCACATTGATGGTTTTATTTTATGTGGAAATGTGGAAACTAAAATGAGTGATGGCCTATTAGTTTCAGATTAGATTAGAAGATGGCGGTGCCCAGGTCGACTGTGGCTGCAGTGACTCATGACAGTACCAGTGAATTAATGAAGAACATTTCAGATAGTTTGCACAGTTTCATGGAACATCGGCAGCGGAGTTACTCCAGTATAGTGTACAATCATCAGGAAGTACTAAATGAAATGTACCTTCAATTAACTTCAGGTTTTACATGTATGAGAGGCTAACTCTAAATAATGTCCCTAACAGCTCCTCATACATCTACATCTTCTCTCTCCCTGCAGTGGTCCATCAGTCGCCTATGAAGCTCAGGAGCAGCTTCTCATTCCTCCCACCTCCAGTAAGTTAAAGTGACCTGAGTCCTAAATCCTCTTGGTCACATCAACATGTAGGATTACAGCTTTTCTAGGCTCTAGATTCACATTTACTCTTTATTTAGGTTCAGGATGAAATGATGAGTTTCAGATCAAATGTCCTCTTAAAGAATGACCTCCTCACTCATTGTTAATCCAGTTCTAGTGTTTCACTGTGGATTCTCTGTGTGACTGTGTTTTATCATTCACTGTTTTTCTTTTCAGTGTCTGAGCTGAGGGTTGTTCTTCTGGGGAACAGCTGGACTCAGAGGAGTTCAGTGGGGAACTTCATCCTGAGAGAGAACATGTTCAACACTGAGGAAGAACCAGACCGTTGTCTGAGAGTCGGTGGACTGATTAAAGACAAAGTAATAGATGTTATCAAGCCTCCAGATCTGCTGCTCCCCAAAATTTCTGAATATGAACTTAGACATCATGTAAGAACCTGTGAGAGACTCTCTGCTCCTGGACCTCATGTGTTCCTGCTGGTTCTACAGCCTGAAGACTTCACTGAGGAACACAGACAGAGACTCTGCAGAGTCCTGGAACTCTTCAGTGATCGATCATTTGATCATTCACTGGTTCTGATATCAACACCCAGAGAGGAGAAGCCAGGCTTCATGGAAGAGTATCGACAACATCCACCAATAAAAGACATGATCAAGAGGTGTAGATACAGATTCTTGTGGCGGAAAGACCTTGAACTTCGAGAGTTGTTAACAAGGTTTGGACAGATTGTGAAGGAGAACAATGGAAAACATCTGAACCAGAGTTTGACTGAACAACAAGGATTATTCAACATATGGTAGCTTCCAGTATTTGTACATTTAGCTCAGATCCTGCAGATCAACATTAACTAAGAGTAACACTAATAGATTGTTCACATGGATTTATTCTAGATGATTAACTTGTGTTGTTGGAACCATGGTGCTGGTCTAATTAAGGACCAACCACAGGACTGAAGTCACAACTCCTGTTCCACATGTGGGTCATGTATGGAAGCATGAGTGATAGAGTATAGATCATATAGCTGAGATGTTTATTGTTCGTAGTGTCACTCTGAGGAACTAAAGCTTCTCATCTTTTACTTTGTGTTTTATTTTTCTGTCATATCTGCTTTTATTTTGTTAACCCTTTCCTTCTGTGTTAGCTTGTCCTTTGTTATGGTCTTCCTCGTCCTGATTGTTTCCACCTGTGTCTCCTTTAATCCTGTCTCATGTCAGTATAACAGGCACAGTCTCTACCTTGTCTTGTTAGGTCATTGTTTAAATTGAGCTTGTGTTAGTTTTGCTTTGAATTACATTTTTTCTTGTTGTGAGAGATTTTGAGTTTTCTTGTTCTAGTCTTTTATTTTATTACAGTGTTTGTACCTCATGAGTGATTTTTAGTTATTCTCAGAAGTAAAGACTGTGTGACATTGAACATTGTCTTAGAGTCGTGCATTTGAGTTCCAGTTTTATACAATCATGACATACAGATGAACAGGATGAACTGTGTGTCACTGAATAATGATCATAGATTTAGCTTTCAGCTCTAAATGACTGGTTGGGTGCAGGTGGAGGTTTCTCTCCTGGTTTAGATCGTGTCTTCCTTCTCTTTAGAGGAAACATTCCTTGGACTTATTGTTGTTGCATCCAGTTTCTGAATCAGCATGAGGTCAGAGGAGCTGCTGCATTTCACTGAGAGTGTAACTAATGAACAGAGTTTCATGAAGCTGCTGTTTCCAGTATGAGTCCACCTCCACCTCACACAGAGAGCATCCTGAGCAGCTACACTACAGCATCACTGTCTGGTTGAGGAACTGATAGTGAGGACAGCTGAGAAGATGAACAGAGTCCTAAC
This sequence comes from Planiliza haematocheilus, assembly GCA_005024645.1. Classification (NCBI taxonomy): domain Eukaryota; kingdom Metazoa; phylum Chordata; class Actinopteri; order Mugiliformes; family Mugilidae; genus Planiliza; species Planiliza haematocheilus. The sequence continues at coordinate 12,936 of SRSE01000716.1, forward strand.
TCATCCTCTGTAAGCCTGTTTATTAGTGGCTGCTGCTCTCTGTTGTAGTGGAGGCCTTTAGTGAGGACATTTGTCTTCCACAGTGTTTGCTCTGTCTGCATAAGTCTGCTTAGTACGTTATCTCTTTTCACTATGTACTGACTGCACCTGCTATATAAGGTTGAAATGACAATAAAAACCTCTTGACCTCTTGACCCTCTCATTGCTCATCATGACTTGATGCAGGTTTGATGTGTCCAGCAGGTGGAGCTCTAACATCTCCTGTTTCAGGTCTGCTGGTCTTTGACTCCATTAACTGTGGACAGTGGTTTTTATTGAATCCTCCACGTTTCTGGTTCATGTCTGAAATGTGTCACTGGACACTTGATCAGCTCCAGCTGCCTCCTCCAGATCATGAGACAATAATGTGTGTAGTGTTTCTATCAGGAAGAGTTTGAATGTCATTCCTGAGACAGAGAGAGAGAAAAGCTGCTCACTGTTCCTGAACTTGAAGGAGAAACTTCTTCAGCTCAGTGTGTCCAGATTTCTAAGGTTCAAATGTTCTGATGAGACTCAGTCACTGAATGATTTCAGATCTGAGGAAGAACATGTGAGTGTCAGCTGACGTTTAGACCAGAGAACACGTTCCCTGTGGTTTGTTCTGCTGATGAATCTTGTTCACTTTCACTTCAGTCGTCTTGGAGTGAGGACGCAGCGCAGACTTCAGCAGGTGAGTCCAACTAAAAGCCTTCAGATAAAGTCAGTGCAGTGTGGAGCTGTGGATGGAGGAGTTGATCATATTCAACATTTTAGATTTCACTGCTTCAACACGACCAGGAAAGAGTTCTTTAACTCTCAGTGAACAGGTCACTCAGTTCATTCCCATTCTTTCTACCAGCTCATTGTGGACTGATGCTTCAGTGGTCCCTTCCAGCAGACGGACATTATGACACTAGGAGACACAGGATCAGTCCAGTCAGACTTTCCTCAGCGTGCCGTTAGCTCATGTTCATGTAGACGTTGATCTAGCAGCACTTTACTGCTTCTGGAAATCAAAGGTTTATATGATGGTGGACAAATTAGAAGCTGAGGTCTTAGAGTGATTCTAATGATTCAGTCACTGAGAGACAGTCTGAAAGGTTTCATTTATTGGTCTAACAACTGGAAATCAGATTCTTTCCATAACTCCTGGTGTGAACATGGATTGAAATGGACTGGTAGGATGGGGGGGGGGGCTCTTTCCTGTGACCTGAAACCAAGACCTTTACTACGTGAGCACAGAGAATGAGGAGGATTTAAATTGTTGTGTTGATGAGATGAAGATGAGCTCAGAGCTCCTGAACATTTCTACTTCTACATTTGACATCAGGATAGACTTTGGTAGCAGAATCTACTGAAAGCAAACGTGGAATTTTCCATCTGTCAGATTTACAAAACAACACATCTGATGGTCACTCTGGATGGAAACTGAAACGTATCAGCCTCATTCACACCAGGCCCCCACCCCCCAACCACCAGACCATAGCCTGAGTCCATTCATCCTCTGGTGCTGGGATAAGATTCATTCCCATACCTTCATCAGAATCGTTTCTCCAGAGTTTGTGTCTGAGGAGAGAGGAGGAAGTGACTTCTAGTGTCTCATGAGTTCAACTCTCACTTCCTTTATTTCAGGGCTCACAAAGCAACTAGAATAAATGCTGAACAATCATTTCAGCTGGACACTAGAAAGCACAGAGGCTGCTTTACGGCTGCTTTGACTTGACCTCCACACTACGGATCATTTCCTTCATGAACAAGACCTTTCTTTAGTTTCTTGATTTAAAGTCATACTGGTATCAGTGTTCTTCTAGATACTGTGCTCAGGCCTGGAAGAACTGGACATGTGACACTGATGGTTTACTCATGTGGAATACATGTGATGATTAAAGAGATGTGTTTAACCTGGACCTTATAATCCTGTATTAGAGTAGAAATAAATGATGGAGGTAATAATCAGTCATTTGGTCACGACTGAGCGACGGTACTTTCACAAACTGTAACAGAATCCTGCAGCTCTCTGCGTCACCACTAAAACCTCTCTTCACTATCAAAGGAATCCATGCACTTTGACTTGAACCTGAATTACTGTCACTGCCACAAGAGGGAGACAAAGGTTCAGTAAATGTGTTTGGCTCCGTCTCAGCTCTGGCTGCTGGATGATGCTTCTGTCTTTAGGTCTCTTTTATTGGCTACAAATAAATTAGCTGCTGTGTTCTGCTGACTGAGTCTGGCTCATCTCACCTGTGACAATAGCCGCGTTCTCACCGCAGTCGGAGGGCTAGCGCCGCGCTGCGCCGTGCCAGTAGCCCGTCCCAGCCCCTAGCACTCGCGCTTGGGGACCAGATTAATTCTCACCGGTGATCTTCGGACCCCAGGTGTTACGCCCCTATTTGCCCGACGTCATTATGCCACAGCCCATTTTCAAGCCAGTTGAAAGACCGCGGCATTTTAGAACTCTGAGCCAAAGTTGCCCACCAGTAACAGCTAGCAGGAAGGAAAACAAATAATTACCGGAGGTGGGCAAATGGCGCAGTTATGCGCAAATTACGGTGTCGAGTGGTTTCGGGAAAAAATGGAGACATGCTTTGTTTTATTCTTTAGACCCCGAAACCACTGTTGTTCAGCATGATAAGAATAACAATTGCTGCTGATGGGTCTGAAAATGTTCCCCATCGTTCATTAATGGGCTATCGACGGTTGTCCTTTTTAATACGTGAGTGGGCCAGGACCGCTACCGCTCGTATTAAGCTACTCACCAGTCTGCTCCAGGCTGTTGTGCAATTTTACAGCCTTGTACCGTGCGCGGAGTTTCTTGAGCTTTTCCCTTATTTGACGCGGTGTCCGCTGGATGTTGAGCTTCGCCAGCTCCATGGAAATTATCAGTTAAAGCAGATGACACAGTCACACTAGACGTCTTGCCTTTATTTCCGCGCACGTTTGAAAAATTAACTCCGCCCCGATGTACCCCCGCCCCCCTGGCCCTACCTGGCCCATCGTTTTACTTGGGCCAGGACTTCTGGCTCCTAGCTCCCTTACCCCTCTGGGTCGTGTAGGTGAGAACAGCAGTTAGCGCGGCGCAGCGCGGCACAGCCTGGCATGGCGCGGCGGTCAGAACGGGGCTAATGTGTTGAAGCCTCTGTAGTCAGTAGAGTGCTGCTGGTCTCTGGCTTCAATGCTGTGGTTGTTGGAGGCTTCAGTAGCTCAGACAGTAAAGACTGTTGTGATCTTCTTCTTCTTCCAGGTTCTTCATGTGCAGCAGCTGATCTCCAGTTGATTTAGTCTCTGACGTTTCCAGCAGAGTTTCCAACATGGCAGCTGCAGCAGCTCGTGAGTTTGATGGACACATTTAGAATCAGTCGTACATGTTTGATTGCTTGTGTCATGGTTTTGGTCTTTGTTTCTTCCTGTGTCTTGTTCCCGTTCCTTTCTCGTGGATTCAGTCGTCAGTTTGTCAGTTCACCGTGTTCTCCTGTGATGTCCTCCTCCATGTCTGTCCCCGTCTGTTTTCTCTCTGTGCTCTTACTTTAGTTTTTTAAATCTAAATGTACCAGCAGACACTGAGCTTGGAGCCCTAACGTCTCTGATCCTGGGCTCATGTCCTGGTTGTCTGGATGTTTGACTGAGGGGACCAGTCTGCAGAGGAGTCTGCAGACCTTCCTGGATGTTTCCTCTGGACACCGTGTTGAGTCCAGCACTAGTCTCAGTCCTGCTAACATCCTCAGAGCTAGCTGACTAGCTTCCTGTCACCTCCAGCCCCTGGGTCAGCTTGACTCCTGCCTGGCCCTCATTGAAGTCCCTCCTGTTGTGTCCATGTGCTCGGCCTCCAGACCAACCCCCTGCAACCAAGTAACTGGGAGCAGCAGAGTGAAAGGTCTCAGGCTGACAGTCCATTGTTATAGATGGAGAACCAGGTCATGACAGGGTTCATGCTGAAGGCCCAGTGGCATGGCAGACAGGAGGGACCACTCAGGCTGTAGGTCCTGGACTGACTGGATCATCTTCACATCACTTTCTTTTCTCTCATGTCTGTGTGTGTGTGTGTGTTGGGTTCTGGTAGCTTTGACACATGTCTGCACAAGAAGTTTGAATGATGCCGTGAGTGGTGAAGGAGTTACTGTAAAGGTTAAAGGTGAGAAGGTTAACCAGTGAACTAGTGTTACGTATTCATGTCTGTTTCTTTATTACCACAGATGATCAGTCTCCCCTGAAGCGCAGCAGCTGTTACGTCCTGCCACCTTTCAGTGAGTCAAAGTGAACCTGTTACTCTGTTGATTTCTAAACAGCACTGAGACTAGAAAGGACTCAGTGTCAGTCTGTCTTTAATTGCTTTTATTCATCTTTTCTTCTTTCAGTGTCTGAGCTGAGGGTTGTTCTGCTGGGGAGCAGCTGGTCTGACAGGAGTTCAGTGGGGGACTTCATCCTGGGAGAGACTGTGTTCAACCAAGCACCTGAGTCCTGTCTGAGAATCAGTGGAACATTTAATGGCAAAAAAGTAGCTGTCATCAACACCCCAGATCTGATTCTTCCCAGTACGGACAAACTGACAGAGTTTATAGAAAACTGTCAGAGACAATCTGCTCCTGGACCTCATGTGTTCCTGCTGCTTCTACAGCCTGAAGACTTCACTGAGGGACACAAAGAGACACTCTGCAGAGTCCTGGAACTCTTTGGTGAACAATCATTTGATCATTCACTGGTTCTGATATCAACACCCAGAGAGGAGAGTTTAACGTTGGTGGAAACAGAAAACCCTCAATTAAAAGACATGATTGAAAGATGTGGATGCAGATACTTGAAGCAGGAGAACCTTGAACATTCAGAGCTGTTAACACTCTTGAGTCAAACTGGAAAGAAGAACCATGAAGAGCATCTGAGCTATGGAGAGGACACAACAGCTGCTCCAGCAGGAGATGGAGAGGAAACACAGACTCCAATGACAGCTGCTGTTCAAGCTGCAGGTGAGAACAGAAAGAACTGTGACAAGAAAACGTGGGAGAACTTTCTTTGTACAGATCCTCCTTCATTCAACGAGAAGATCAAGTTAATGACTTGTCATGTTTTCATAGGGATCCATGGCAGCTCTCCTCAAATCACTCCTCAGTGCTCAGTCTCTGGGGAAAACCCTCCACCTCCCTGTAAGTGACTCCACCAGAGCTGATTTTGGTGACATCTTTTCTCCTGGATTAACACAACTCTGTTATTTTACAGCGTCTGCTTTCAGGATTGTCCTGTTGGGGAAAAGTGAGGACAAGAAGACACAACTTGGAAACTTCATCATCGGACATCAAGGTTTTCAACACCATCAACTTTCACCAACCAGACACTGTGTGGCCTCCTGTGGAGAGTGGAGAGGAAAATCTGACTGTGGTGAAAACTCCAGACATGTTGAGTCTGTCTGAGAAGAACATGAGAAGAGAAGTGAAGAGCTGTGTGAGTCTCTGTCCTCCTGGACCAAATGTTCTGCTGCTGTTAGTGAAGCCTTCTGATTTCACTGAGGAGGAAAGAGAAACTCTGAAGTTCATCCTGAGTTTGTTTGGACCAGATGTCTTTAAATATTCAGTGGTGGTCATCACACGTGAGGATCAGAGGAGTCTCTCTGTTCATGAACTCCTTAGAGACTGTGGAGGGAGACGCTACAAGATGTTTCAAGATGGTCACAAACAGCTGATGGAGCAGATTGAGAAGATTGTTGATGAAACCAGAGGAACCTTCCTCACCTTCACTGCAGAGACCATCAAACCAAAGGCTCAGCTCAGGAGTCGAGCTTTAAACCTAGTTCTGTGTGGGTATAGAGGATCAGGGAAGACTTCAGCAGCCAAGGCCATTTTAGGTCAGACAGAGCTTCATTCAGTCTCCAACTCATCAGAGTGGAGTCATGTCCTTCGCATCTGATTTCATTAACAGTCATTTTCCAGCTGTAGACATCCACAGAGTCAGTCACTGTATCCATGGCAACACTATACTTCTGCTTTCACATGGTTTTAAAGTGTCTCATACAGGAGAGACCTTTAAATGATGCAGCAGCTAAATGTCTGTCTCCTCATTCATTTGAAGTTTGGACTTAGAATAAAAAGTGACGACGTGAACTATGAACACAACATCCAGTAGCTTTGATTCAACTGTCCAGCTTCCTTAAAAGTAATTTCTGCATAAAAATGACTTTTCATCTGATTTTCACACACGTCCTGAAAGTAGACAAAGAGAAGCTGATTAAACAAATGACGTATCATGTGTTTTTACATATTTGTGATGTGCTAAAGTAGCTGCTCCTCTAGGATTCCAGGTTCATCTCCAGGTCCAATCAGAGTCCATGTGTTCAGAGGTGTCTCCATCAATATGATGAGACTCAGTTCAGTTCCTGGTTTAGTTTTTGTGGAGCAGAGTGAACTATGAACACAACATCCAGTTTCTCCTCAGACAAACCTTCTGATCTTTGCAGATGATGCTGCTTTGCCTTCACACTGGGACGACATGAAAGGAGACATAGTGAAGCTGTTTCCTGTCACTCTGGGCTCTAATGAATACAAGCATGTGGAGGCGGAGCTTACAAAGACCGGCCTTGCTGCAAACATCATCAGTGTATGTTGACTTTCTGATCATATCTGTTGAATAACCCTAAAGAATCATTCCTGTGTCTCAGCTCCTAAAGCATCAGATCCTAGTGTGAACTCTGTGGAAGCAGCAGAATGTGGAGCCATCACTAACGTACATGTAACAGCTGAACCACAAACACGTCCCACTTCCAGAAGTCACAGTGACACTAGCTGTGTGGTTGGGATGAATAATGTGTGTGACTGTGTTGGCAGATTGAACGGGTCCAGAATACGACACTGTGGCAGAGCTACCAGCTGATGAAGAAACAGATGGAGGTGAAGAACAAACACACAAACAATGAAAGGCTGCTGTTTCACGGTACCAGCTCCAAGGCCATCCATCTGATCAACAAACAAGGCTTCAACCGCAGCTACGCAGGAGAACACGGTAACCAAAGGCTCCCACAGCCTCACTACAAGCCTGCTGACTGCACATGCACCAGAACACTGAGCAACACAAGATCATACTCAAGCTCCTCCTCTACAATGAATATGGGCCTAAAGAGCAGACTCAGCTTTAATGTCATGCTGTTCACATCTAGACTGGAGGAAGGCTTTAGGAATCACACGTCTTCAATATGTAAGGGACCAAAGGTGACTGCACACTTGACTCTCAAGCTGTTCCATGTCATTATCTGATCAGTCAGTGAAGCAGGTAAAAGCTCTAGAGCTGAGTTCAAGTGTTGCTGTGAAGCCAACATGTGTTCAGAGGTGGATGCAGGTCAAACAGTCCATCCTTGGGCTGCAGCAACAAAACAGAGACATTAGGAGCAGACACATCAACAGTTTGGGTCATTCAGGACACACTGGTGAGGTCTGCAACAGAAAAAGACCTGGACACCTGGACAAAGACCTTCAGAGAGCAAATACGAAGGCTTCACCACAAGGTGCCCATCATTAATGAAAGTCCAGACCCTGGTCCATGGTTTCAGAGTTCAGCCAGTCATTGTCTGATACAGAATTCAAACTATTTATTTATGATTGTGTGAATTTATCCAGTGACCTTTGAACCCCTGAACATAGGAGGCTGTCAATCAAAATGTCTGGACTTCCTAAATTCTTCCTTTTCATCTTTGTTCATCTGCTTCAGTTTAAAGTTGAGTCTGCGTTCTAAGCCTGTATTCATGATGCACCTTTAGAACTAGTTTCAGGATCCAGCGTCATGTCTGTGCTGTATTTATCATGTTCAGAGACAAAACAACATTTAATATTTCTGAACAATCAGCTCAGACCCTCTTAGATTCATCTGGTGACCCTTAGGAGAGGCCCTGACCCTCAGTTTTAGAACCTGTATGTGTATGTGAAGCTCCAGTGAAACGCTACTGACACAAAGAACTGAGTATTAAGATGTTAATAAGACATAAAATAGATGAGAGACAGTCCAGAGCTCTTTGATTTAGATTCACTGATGGTTTTAGAACATTTGCTTCTTTTACTTTCCTTCTTCTTCCTACGTACGATTTTGATTGGATGACTTTCATTTGATCATTTGACTTGATTCTTTATTTTCCTCTGAATAATTGTTCCAGCAGCTTCTGCACAGTGTCCCACTTTTATCCTCCAGATGTTTCCTGGTTGTGAATGCTGCAGGCCTTAGTTAGTTAGTAATAAATCCAGTGCTGTCAGTCTCAGCCTTCCTCCATGTGTGTGTGTGTGTGTGTTTGTCCTGTAGGTGTGATGTTTGGCAGTGGCTCTTACTTTGCTGTGGACCCCGTCTATTCAGCTCAGAGCTACGCCACACCTGACACCAACGGACACAAGCGCATCTACCAGGCCAGGGTTCTGGTTGGAGACTTTATCCAGGGAAGACGAGGCTTGATCTCACCTCCCTCTAAAAGCTCCACCAACACTGCTGACCTGTATGACAGCGTCTGTGATGACGCCACCAACCCAACCATGTTTGTCATCTTCAACGACATCCAGGCTTACCCAGAATACCTCATCACATTCACATGAGCTGCTGTGATCTCACAGGGAACCTGGACTCTGTGCTTTGGTTTCAATAATAACTTGAACCGTGTCATAGGACTCTGAAAACATGGAAATGTTGTGAAATTCTAAAGTGAATAAAAAATAACACAAGATTAACTAGACTCAGTTAACTCTACCTGATCAGAACGCTGCACATCAGAAAGATGACCAGAGCGACCTGAGAGATTATTTCAGAGTCCTCCTTCTGGATCAGCTCGTCCAGTCGTGAGGTGTCCTCCTTCGTCTTAGTGCTGTGTCCCCAGGACACCACAGCGTAGAAGAGGACACTGTTAACAATAGTCTGGTAGAACATGTCCAGCAGCTTCCTGCAGATATTAAACCACCTTAGCCTCCTGAGGACATAGAAACTGAGTCTATGTTAGACCACCAGTCCAGTCTGTGATCCAGATGTAGACCCAGGTCCTTCTAGGTCTGAACCACCTCTATACTCCCTGTTGATGGTTCCTGTCATGGAGGTCATGTCTTCCTGTTTTGTTTTGTTCTTCTTACCCTCTCCTTTCATTTCAGGTGTCTTGTCTTCCTGTCCTTGTCTTCCTGTCCTTGTCTTCTCCTTTGTGCTGATTGCAGCAGCCCCGTCCTGATTGTTTGCTCCTGTGTCGTTGTCCTTCTCTGGTGTATTTAAGTCTTGTGCTTGGTGTTTGTCATTGACAGTTCATCTTGTCTGTTTCTCAAGTGTCTCAGTCATCAGGTCTAGTCTTGTAAGTCCTGCATCGTGCTCTTGAGTCCTGCAGACACAGAGTGGTGATAGTAGGAACTGGTCAACATGGACTCAGCTGACTCTGGTTTGTCCTCTCTGCCCTCCACCATCAGTCTCAGAGACTCTCTCACCATGATGAGAAATTAAACAGCATCTCCGTGATGTTGCTGAAAATTTCAGGTCGTCCATGGGGAATCAAGTCTCGCTCTTCACTGAACAGCTTCAACAACTGGTGTCTCGTCTCTCACACTGATATTTGTATTTAGACGACCTTTCAGATCTGTCTGCGTGGCTTTGTTTGTCTTTTCAGATCATTTAAATCTACTGTAAATCTCATTTCTCTTCTCATGTTCTGCAGTCAGATGTATTTATTTGATCTATTATTATTATTTCATCATGTAAAGTTAGAGGATGCTGTCTCTAGAACATCATTTCCTGTTGGGTGGAGTCATCAGACTTCTTTTTCTTTACTTTCACTTTCTCTTGATGGTTGTGTCGCAGCAATAATTTCACGTGAAGGTTGAACTGGACTAAAGAGAAAGAATCAAGTGAGTAAAAGTCTTGTATGTGGTAGATGTGGTGGTGGAGGGTTAAACATGATGCTCTAGCTACATGAGGACACTCACTGACATGATGGATCATTAATTGTACTCGTGATATGATCCGTCTGTCAGCATCAACCAGCTCTACTGGCCTTATTTAAATAGAACACAGTGGTATCAGTCTAAAGAACTGCTTTCTGGGCTTCTGTCTGATGGTGCGTTCAATGTCTGAAATATCCATGAAATCAGAGGATCTGTCTCTTCCTGCAGCTTCATGTCAAACTTTAGAACTAGAACAAGATGTAAAACTTTAGGCCTCGAACAAGAGGCGCCATTTCAGAACTAGTTGCGTCGGTCGCAGTAACAGTCAAACTATCTGCGGTTACATCTGTCGTCTACATGTGTGCTTACGGTAGAAAGAGGGACACCAAGGGACAATAAAAACTGTTTATTTGGTAGATTATACAAATCTGACCTAGAATCCACCAAATAAACACTTTATTTTTAATTATTTATTTATGCATTTGGACGTAAGTACACCAGTAGACGTGCAAGAGAAATACAACCTAAGATGACTGGGTTCACGTGACCGTGGTCATTTTAGAGAGCAGGAAATGAGGAGCTCAGTGTGATGTGACTCTGACGTGCTGAGAGGATTCATGTGAGAGAATCCATCTGATCTCAGTCAGCTACACCAGAGAGGATGGAGTGTATGAACAGAGGAAAGAAAGAATGATCAAATCACATCAGTTAGAACAGTGGTTCCCAAACTGGGGGGCGCGGAGGTATTGCGGGGGGGGGGGGGGGGGGGGGGGGGGGGGCACTGAAAAGATGTGGACATTAAAGGTGCAGTTTTTGTAGAGTTAAATGTTCAGGATTTTGTTATTTTCTTCAGAGAGCTGGTAAAGTGTAAAAGGCCACTTTCATGCAGGAATGGAGTTTATAAGAAGATGTGTTGAAAGCCATGAACACCATTACATGGTAAAATTTTATGATACATGATGCAGTGTCACTTTTAATAATTGTAAAGGTGATTTGTCATTTTTTTTAGTTTTGTTCAGGAAGAAGTTGCCATTTTGTATGACTTACAATGTTAAGTAAAGTCCAGTGGAGTTTAGAAACAAAGGATTTGTATGTTTGTGTCAGTGTGGGGGGGCTCGAAAATATCCTAATCTTCAGAAAGGGGGGCCCTGCAGAAAAAGTTTGGGAACCACTGAGTTAGAATATTGCTCCATTGGGCTGAGCTAATAATGTCATTTATCTATGATCCCAGTCAGTTTAAGTCCAAGGACCCCAAACTGATAGAGAGATGGATCAGGGACCGTCTACTGTATATATAGTATTAAACAGTGTTTTATATTAAACTGGGCCTAGTGACGTATATCATTCAGTACTAAGCTCTTCATTGATGTTTTTATGTTAAATGTAAATGTGGAAACTAAACTCAGTGATGGCCTATTAGTGCCACTGTCATCCATAAACATAGATGTTATCTTTTTGGTTGAGTTACTAAATGATCCATTTTCATAACAATGTCCATCCACTTGGTTTAATAATATACAGGCCTCAGTAGTTGCTGCTGTTGATAGGAGCTGGAGTGTTTGAAGCAGAAATATCTGGAAGGAAATATGTTGTGTCTGGGATCTTAGTCAGCTGAGGACTGAACAGGCTGTCAGTCAATCATGGGGAACCTGACAGAGGCAGCATGTAACATGAGGCTTTGGACAGGGACGTGTAATTCACATACTCACCTGCTTCACTGCCTCCCAACAATGACAGATGGGTGAAAACACATTATTTAGTGGGTCTTTGATTATACTTTATTTTATGTAGTTTTATTTTTATTTTTTTTTCACTTTATATATTTATGGCATTGTCATGATCTTCCTCTGTGTCTTATTAACGTGCATTGAAATGCAGTTTGCTGATGGGGGTTCAAAAGAGACTCCTTTAAACATTGCAGGTTTCATCTGCTTGTCCACAGACTGTTTGTCTTGAACTATTAACTTAGTAAATGTGTGTTTTTCTTCTTCTCTGCAGTTGAATCAGTCTCTAACGTTTCCAGCAGAGTGACATAATGGCGACTGCAGCACCTGGTGAGTCCTCTGACTCTCTATCAGTCTGGATAACACTCAGTAAATATGGCAGTGTTGTAGTAACACCTGAAGAGTTCATTTGAACAGATGGTCCTAACCTACAGAGTGTAAAAATTACACTGAACAAAGTGTCGAGTTAATTCAATTCTGGTCAAAGTTGATATTTTACACTACACCAATGAGTGTTAACCAAGTTTTACACTATCAAGTGTAAATTACACCCACAGTGTTATTTACTTGACTCTGAGACTTTTGTTAAATGTTAAACAGAATCATCTCTTATCAAGTATTGAAGCTACTAACCACAGAGAGTTACTCCCAGCACAGACTGGATTTTTATTTGTCTGAACAGTGTATTGAAAAACACAACGCCATCATATACATGTTTGAATCACAATTTATATTTCAAACACATCAACTCCTTAGTTTAGTTTAAACAAGGTTTTTGTTTTTGACAGATCCACTTTCACAAATCACTATAAAATACGTTCCTCTGAAGAGAGGTTACATTAACAGTGAAATGTGTGTTTAACAAAATGAGCAAAACATAAATAAATAAAAAAAATCACATATGCGGTGCAGCTCCTGCATCAGTGTATTCATTAAATAGTGTAGTAGCTGACATCTTTGTAAACAGTGGTCAGTGGGCTAGGCTTTAATTTAATCCAGATTAACAGCAGCACAAACTCCATCGTCCACAATGATCATCCAGCTCAATCACCACTTTTCTGACTCTGTTTCTACATCAAGTCAACATTAGACAGATTAGAATGCATGCACTAGTGTACCTAATGGACTGGCAGGTGAGTGTATAACACTAATATGATTAAACCGTGGTGCTCTAGTATAGTTGTATATTTTAGTTAACGTATGTGTTTGACTATGATCAGACCTGGACAGGACCAAACTGAGTCTGTGCTCCTTCACTGTTATTTCTGCCTGTGCTGCTGGTTTCAACACATTATGTCAGTATAAATGAACGTCATCCCTCTGTACCATGGGCGTCGCCACCATTCAATGTGAGGGGGACGTGTCCCCCCCAGATTTCAAAATTATTCATTTGGACCCCCCCATATTTAACATAAAATATTGGTTCATCCAGCGCCGTTTCTATTGCCTCGTAAAAGAATCCATTCCACTTGATCGCTAATAGATAATACATAGTCTAGTGAATCCACTCTGTGTTTTCCGGACAACCTTCGACTCCCGCAGCATGAAATGAGTGAGTGACAGTGCATCGGGCAGTGAGTGCAGCAGCGGGCTGCTCGAAACAAAAGGTAACGTTTGTTAATATTAACACGAGGCCACGTTATATTAATTTTCAGCTACGCATTTAAAACTAGAAGTAAGCTAATGAATTGTTGCAATATTTGCTCCTTCTCCAGACATAATGGACATTAGAAAGTTCCTGACAAAGAAGCGGAAAGTATGTCAAAATGTCCCCACAACACAGGTGTTTTGCTAATGGACACGTTAGCTGACTTCAATTGTTGATAGGAAAAAAAAATAATGCTGCGTCCCGATCCCTTTTGACAGCAGATTGATATTGAGAGTGAGGCAGGAGCAGGAGCAGGAGCAGGAGCAGGAGCAGGAGGGAGAGGGACAGTGCAGAGACTTCAGTCACGGAGGTGATGATTTACGGTGCTGGGCTGGTAGTTACAGTCTGGATTTGGGCAAGATGACGTTACGTTACTCCACACAGCTCTACAAACATCTAATATGATTACTGATCAGTTGAAGTTTCTTCTATTTAGTTTCTATGGGCTCCAGATAAAAAATGACTGCATGTATGAATGAATAATCACTGTAGCCATCATAGGCTATTGATATCAAATAATACCTATAGACTGCAATAATTTAATCAAAGTTGTTTGAGGAGCAAAAAAGTTGGAGACCCCTGATCTAAAGCTACTTAAACCGTGCTTTATTTATTGTTACCTTTTTATTTGTATAAAAATGATAGGCAGTCTTTTGTCTCTTTAAATGACAGAAGGCGGAACATTTTTGGAAGCTTTTTGTGAGATTGTGAGATTTGTGATTATGAATGTTCTTATATACAGTTCACTGTCACTGCTTTCTTGGAATGATGACATGTCGTGTTACAAGTATAAGGCTAAATAAAAAAAGAATAACCAAAATAAAAAGTAAAATGCAACCAAAAAGTCATTGTTGGTGATAAATTTTGTCATATTCATCTTATTATCTTAGGCATGACAGTTGGTTTTTAAAAAAGGGTGGTAAAGGCTGAAAGTTGAATGAGGACTTAATGTTGAGTCTGAAAAATGTGTTATAAGTAAAATTATATGTTAAACAACCTGTTAAAATACATTAGAATGCAGCAAATGCCATCTAATTGGCCCCAGAACCCATACCAGTGTGTCCCCCCCACATTAAAAAAGCTTCTGACGCCCCTGCTCTGTACCCCCACTAGCCTTGCAGTGACAGTGTGTAGCGCCCGCAAAGCCCGAATCACATACACCTTCCCGATAATGCACACCTCCATTCATGGCTTCCTCCGTCATCCACCCACATTCTTTTCCTACGCCAATGGAAATAATCCACAGATCAGCGTGTACTTCGAATCCGTCCCAGGAAGTGCATTTAGGAGAGTGCAAGTCACCGGTGAGCGTCCCGTCGTAGAAAGAGTCAGAAATAAGAAAGTCCTTGGAGGAGAAGAGCGACAGCGGTCCACATGATCCTATCTAGAGTTCCGTCGGCACGATTGCCGCGTGGATTTGTTTATTTCCCTGTCGGATCAGCTGGCTCAGGAGCCGGGAGACACCGTTCCGTGGAGCTACGACCGACTTTAACTGACTGACTGACTCCATTCCAAACTTCGGTACCGTGAGTACCCGGTGTACATTTTTTTGTTTTATATGTGCCGTTTGCTGCACCGCGACAAGAGACGCTGTCTGTTTTGAGTTATTTCCTTATTTTGAGTTTAAGGCCGCGGTAAAACCCGGAGCGGAATTTTGAGTTATTGTTTTGTTGTGGCGTGCCTACTGGACTGGACTTTGAAATTGCGGAACACTGAGACGGACTTTGCGATACTGGACTGAACTGCGGTTGGGAAACAGAAAAAGGCGCATTCCTATATTTTTTTGTTGTTGGTTGTGGCACTGAAAATTGTGAATTGTGGAAAATATATAGGCTATTGAAAATCGCATTGCTGGGTTGGTGTATTGCTTGTGTGATTTATGAATGAATTTGATCTGCCTGGTTATTGTTTTGTACGGGTTGACCTACGATTTTTTGTTCTGTTTTATTATATTTTGTCAGACTTTGACTGGCACCCCAAACATTAAAAACTTGTCAAACCCGTTGCAAGTGGAAGTGGGTGGAGCATGGTTGTCACAGTTTGGTCATAACTTATTATTATGAGCTGATTTAAAAGGGCTACAGCATAAAATAAGTTGAAGAAGAAGAAAATGAAGACTTTATTTCCATACTCTGTATTTCTGCAGAAGATGATGATGTAGAACTCCACAGGCGCAGCAGCAGTCCTGAGAAACAACGGCCTGACTTTACGTTAATTAAAGCTGAAGGAATTGGTCACAGGACAAAATCACTGCATTACAGAATAGATGTGAAAAATAAAGAGCTCTTTTGTATATTTCTTTGTTTCTTCAGTCTCTGACAATGAGGTAACAAGAAAGAACAGAGGGAGTATGGAAATTCTGCCACCTGACTGTGAGTGTTTCTTCTTCTTTAAAACATTAGAATCCACTGTGCTTTAGAGATGGAGGACATAAAATGCTGCACTAAAAATAATTAAATCCTACTCACTAATTAAAGGTATTACTAAGGTGATAGTGTCTTTGTTATCATCAACAATAAGGAATTTTCTTTTCAGTGTCTGAACACGTGAGACCCAGCACTGATGAAAGCCTGAAACAAGGAGAAGCTGGTGGAGGCACACTGGGTTATTTAGGAGGTAGGTTCAGGATTATTTCAGATGGTTGCTAGTGTGTTATAAAGCCAAGAGTTATGTTGCTTGACTTCTTCTTTTTCTACAGGGGTGACATCACTATTTAGCTCAGCAAAAAACAGTGAGTGAACTTTAAAATACATTTTCATACAAAATCAAGAGGAAGCTGATTTTTGTAATTAATGGTTTTGTTTTTCATAGAGATCACCTCTTATGTAACAACTTCATCACCAGTGGAAAGTTCAACCAGCCAGTGTAAGTAAATGAAGAAAACTCTGTCACAATGAAAACAGTACAGTCACAACATTTGCATATCTGTATATAAGAATTTGAATATGAACAGTATCTATAATGAAATATCCATCAGCTGTGGTAAAAGCAGCAGAAAACACACCACATGTGTTGGACATACGTACATAGTTTGTACATGATACAGTCTAGTTTTGATACAGATGACTGTAAGTGGTGTATGATTGTGAGGCACAGTCGGGGAAGTTGGAGTTTGTCTTGGAGACTAAATGACATTTGGCAGAAATAGTCCTCTTTGACACTTGTAACTGGATGAATCTGAGTGAACTTGCTCCTGAGCTGTCTCAACTCGACTTAGACCGGTTGTTCATGATTCAACCCCTCTCTCATCTTCTTCTCTGCCTTTACTTCCATACTGTCTAGTTCCAACTCCACCATAGAGCTGGTCTTTTTATACCAGCATGCCCTGTTTGTCTGTTGGCCCCAAAGAAGATGATGCTGGCTGATACAGTAGCGTAGTGTACACATTAAGGTACCTGGTCATACTCAGAAAGAACCAACTGCTCTGCCCTTTACTATTGAGACTCAGTCGTCCAACCAGTCCAGTCTTGTTTAGCTGCACCCTGTGAACTTGTAGGTGTCCACTACCACCACTACTTCCATCTTGATGCTGGACGTGCAGCACCAGCTCCTTTGTCTTCTGAATAGAGCTGAATGTGGTAGTTGTGAAGCTCTCAGATGTGTTCCTGTCATCAAAACAGAAGTATGAGGTTTAGATCATGAACACAAATGATGACAAACCATTCCCTGAGGTTTGCCAGTGTTGTCTGTTCATATATTTGATAAACAGTTTGACATACTGTAATCCACATCACAAGGTCCACCTGTATCACAGAGAGCTTCTTGTTCTGTTGGAGTTTCCTCCTGTCCTTTTCTTATAACAGTTGTTACACCTTCTCATCTCCCTCCTCTGTATTTGTTTCAAGTTCAGAACTGTAGAAGCTATTTGAATAGGAGGGGAGATGTCTTGAAGAAATTCTACAAGTCCAGGTGCCCTTGTTTTCAGAGAGATATGTTTTATTTGTCACATGCACAGTTATACATAGTACAATGCACAGTGAAATGTATTGTAGTACCTGCAGCCAGTAGTAAAAAAAAAAGAAAATATAAGTACTACAATCAACAGTAGTTGCACACAAGGTAAGCATATAAGTGTAATGCACACCAATAAATAAATAAAATATAAAATAAGAAAATAAAAATAAAAACAGACTGAATAAAAATATAGACTGGTAAACAGAGGGGGTGAAGTTGTGTACGTACATATATTTACAGTATTTAGTATTTAGCAGCTACATAAAGTGCAGTGATATTTAGTCCAGTTAAGGCTCCGAGTTGAGCAGGCGGATGGCGTGTGGATAGAAACTCTTCTTCAGCTTCTCAGTCTTTGTCCTCAGGCATCAGAAACACCGGCCTGATGGCAGTAGAGAGAACAGAGATACAGATGGAGACTAGTCTTTGAATGAGAATGGAGTGGGAGATAGTGTCAAATGCTGCAGTTAGATCCAGAAGAATGAGGATTGAAAGGAGTCCTGAATCAGCAGCCATAAGGAGGTCATTGGTGATTTTTAACAGGGCTGTTTCTGTGATGTGTAGAGGACTGCACAATTAATCGAATTTTAATCACGATCACGATTTTGGTTTCCCACGATCAAATTTGCGTGATGGAGCGATATTTATAATGCGTTATTCCGTTCATAGAATGCTCCACGTCAACTTTTTTTTTTTTTTTGGCAAAGCCAATATCTAGCGCTCCGTAAACCACGGTCTGATCACGTGCCTCCATGAGCCAATCAGAGTGGATCCCTGCTCCACGCAGCGTAGTTTCAAGATGTGGACAGAGACCAGAGTAGAAATTTCGCAACAGATAGCAGTCGGTCATAAGGCCAGACCGGCTGACAGTCTTGCCCGGGCCCAGGACGAGATAATCTTTTTAATCTTCTTTGTTAAAGTTAACGTGTTATGTGAAGCTTTTATACCAGCGAATAACGTTAACATTAGCGCTACAATACATTACAAGGCTGGTAAACGTTGGCTGCGCTGTTTCTTACATTGCTCTTAGTTCACTTTACTAGTCCCAGCTTCACCGTCACCACCTTTATTTAAATATTTGTTAAGAAAATCTTTAAGGCCTCTAGTTTCTTCTTCTCTTTTCTTTCCTTTTCTGAACATCGGACTTGTGCTGACCGGACATTTTGAGCGTACGAAACTCAAACGACAACATCAAAGTTTGATCAGTGGCCAAACCATTTGTGTGTTGGGGATAGGGGGGTTCTTGACCACTATTTCAAGGACAATTAGGAAGTAAACAAATAAAAAGCTTCTATGTAACTCAGATATTATGTATTTTTCCCACAATTAGGCCTATTTTAATATTAAATATTTTAATATTTAATATAGTTTAATATATTCTTTAATATATTCTTTAATATATTTAATTATTCCGTAATTTAATGAGAGTCTAGTTCTGGGCTTCCCCTCTACCCTGCCCCTCTTTTTATGTGATTTTATGTAACTGTGAAGCACTTTGAATTGCCTTGTGTATGAATTGTGCTATATAAATAAACTTGCCTTGCCTTGCCTTACCCTGGGCCCGGGACGGTGGACCCGTTTGCCCCCACCCCCCAACCCAACTTGGCAGAGGCAGAAGCCGAGGGGCTTGTATCTATGCTTGTCCCGAGGTCGGAGCGTCATCCATTGTGTCGAAGCATTTTGGGTTTCGCGTGCAAAATATGGATGTGAAAGCAGTTAAAATAGACTATGTGACAATAAAATTTATTTTGGTTGAAATAAACAAATAATCGTGATAATTAATCGTGATGTCAATATTGATCAAAATAATCGTGATTATCATTTTGGCCATAATCGTGCAGCCCTAAGTCTTTGTGTTTCCATCACTTGAATTGATTGATTTGATTTGCATAATAAAGTGATTTGGCAGTAGAGAGCATGGCCTTGTAGTGGAGAATGTGGTTATGGAACATGTCCTGATGTATGGTGAGGCCAGATTTCCTGTAGAGGCGTTCCAGTTGACGTCCTTTAGCCTTAAGTTGTCGGAGTTCGGGTGTAAACCAGGGTGCAGAGTGGGTGAAGGTGACAGTCCGTGTTTTCAGTGGAGCCAGGGAGTCAAGGAGATTATGAAGTCCAGTGTTATAATGGAAAAGCAGTTCATCAGGAGTGGATAAGTGGTTGAAGGGGGGAGGGCAGTGATGCCAGTATTCAGAGCAGTTAGGTCAATGTCCTTAATATTACGGAATGATATGGTGCGAGGGAGTTTAGATTTAAATAGTGCCAGGTTAACATTAAATGATATAAGCTTATGGTCAGAGATGGGGAGGTCGATTGCGGAACAGTTAAAAGGAGCAATACCAGAACAGCAGATCAGGTCCAGAATGTGTCCTTTTGAGTGGGTAGGAAAGTCAATAAACTGCTGTAATCCAAAACTGGATGTGAATGTTATTCACATTGTCGAGATGTATATTGAAATCACCAAGTAGAATTATGTTAGGGCTAAGTGAGGATATGTGAGAGAGGAAGGTAGAGAATTCACTGATGAAATCAGTATTGGGCTTAGGCGGACGGTAAACAGTGACTATTATAGTAGGAGATGGTCCATTCAGTTTTATGACCAGAGATTCAAATGACTGGTGGGCTGGGATAGAGACAGATGATACTTTCCATTTCTTGTAGTGAATCACTGCGATACCTCCCCCTCGTCCAGTGGCACGGGGTTGACTAGTATAAACATACCCGGGAGGAGATGCTTCATTCAGCTGGGAAAAGTCATTATGTTGTTGCCATGTCTCCGTTAGGCATAAGACATCAAACCTGTGGTCACTGATGAAATCCTGTAAAAGTTGTCCTTTATTGGAGAGAGAGCGGATATTAAAAAGTCCGAATTTGAGTAGGGTTTGGCCAGGAATGGGAGGAGGCTGTGCAGTAGTGAGATCATAGTCTAATGGTGGGCTAATGTGACATTTAATATTAACAAGATTGTTGGGGTTAACAGAAAATTGTCTATATGAAGACAAAACTGGCCTGCTGGAGGATACAATGGTGCAGATAGGGAGTGTACTACACGAAGACGGCCTAGAGGGGGGAGCCAGTGAGATCAGTAGCAGCTGCTGACTCACACAGAGAGGAGAGCGAAGAAGAGAAGCCACGAAAGAACATAGGATGGGTAGATTGAACATCCTTCCGCAAGAGGGCGTCAGTACTAAGGTGCTCGACTGTGTTGGGTGGGCAGGGGTGGAGGCGCTGAGAGGCCAGGTGACGATAAGATAATGCTGATCGTCACGCACGGATGGACGACTGATATAATACAGCATGCTGTATGTTAGCTGCAAGCAAGCGACTCCCAGACTTCTTAAGATGGAGGCCGTCAGGTGAAAAGAGGGAAGGGCGGGACCAAAAAGAGTCGAAGTTGTGGATAAAGTTAATCTTGAATGCGCCGCACACTGACTGCAACCAGATGTGAGGGCTATGGGCCTGAAGTCATTGGGGCTGCTGGGGTGTGGTTTCTTTGGGACAGGGACTATTGTGGACTTCTTAAAGCAGAATGGGATCACACACTGTCTGAGTGAGAGGTTGAATATCACTGTAAACAGAGGAGCCAGCTGATCAGTGCAGGTTTTGAGGACACGCCCATTAATCCAGTCTGGTCCAGCCTCTTTCCTGATGTTAACACTTTTAAACACCCTCCTCACTTCATGCTCCGTCACAGTAAGTGTGTCCTCCCGTCCGGCTGGGAGCGCAGCAGGCAGTCGGTTTCCCGACTCAAAGCAAAGAAGGTGTTGAGTTGGTCAGCCAGAGAGGCGTCGTCACTCACCGGTTGGGCGTGTGCTGCTTTGTAGTCCGTGATTGTTCTGCCACAGTCCCCTGGAATCAGACTGTCCCATCAGTTTCTCCAGTCTCTGGCCGTAGCGGTGTTTAGCCTCTTTCACTGTAAGAGGCCGACTTGTAGTCCTCCATGTTCCCAGAGGCGAGTCCGGAGTTGTAGGCAGCGGTGCGGGAACGCAGAGCGTCGCGGACAGATCGATCCACCCACGGCTTCTGGTTGGGAAAAGTCCTGATGGTTTTCCTCGGCGTGGTATCATCCACAACTTTCCCGATAAATCCCACAACCGCGTCCGTAAACTCCTCGATATCTCCACCCGCACTGCTGTGAAACATGTCCCAGTCAGCTGAATCCAGCGCACCCTGCAGAGCGGCCTCCGTTTGATCTGTCCACAGCGTCACTTCTCTCACAGCAGGGGGTTCCTGCTTCAGCCGCTGTTTGTATTTGGGCATGAGAAAGACAGCGGCGTGATCCGATTTTCCAAACGGGGGGAGAGGTTTGGCTTTGTAGCCTTCTTTGAATGGGGAGTAGCAGTGGTCTAGAGTCTGTACTCCTCTGGTGGGGCAGTCGATGTGTTGGGTGAACTCCGGTATCACCTTTTTCAGATTAGCACTATTAAAGTCCCCGGCTACAATAAGGGCCGCTTCACGATGGTTAGTCTGAAGAAATCGCCTCATGTAGCTCGGACAGTGCAGCATCCGTGGCCGCCTGGGGTGGGATGTAGACGGCGCTGATGATGACCGAAGTAAACTCTCGGGGCAGGTAGTGGGGACGGCATTTAATGGTTAGGAGCTCCAGGTTAGACGAGCTTGAGAGTTTGAGAGGGACAACGTTCCTACTGTCACACCAGTTGTTATTAACCATAAGACATACTCAGTATATGGTGTAGTATACTCAGTTCCACAGTTCCATTGAGTCCTTTATTGAAACCTGTTTAGAGGTTTGAAAGTCACAAAGGGAACATAAACAAGGAAGCAACTATTGGTTCTCCCCTGCCCACTCTCCAGGACTTGTTTTCTTAAAGAACTAGAAAACAGGCTGGGACAATCATTAAGAGATCCTTCTTCAACTCATTGCTTGCAGTGGATTCAGACACAACTCTCACATTGCTGCAGCACCACACACACGCACACACACCATCCATATAGGCCATCTTATCTAAACTGTATATAGTATATATTGTGTTTTGTATCTAACTGAGAAATTATATATTTTTTTCTCTGTTGTTCTCAGCCTCCACAATCAGGATCTTGCTGTTGGGGAAAAATGAAGAGGAGAAAGTAAAACTTGGTAACATGATCCTAAAAGATCAAGGCATTAATTTCTCTAAACCAACGAATCACTGTGTGGCCTCCTGCGGAGAGTGGAGAGGAAAACCTCTAATAGTTGTAAAAACACCAGACATGTTCAGTCTGCCTGAGCAGGAGGTGAGAAGAGAAATGGAAAGATGCACAAATCTGTGCTTCCCTGGACCAAATGTTCTGCTGCTGTTAATGAAGCCTTCTAGATTTAATGAAGAAGATAAACAAAGACTAGAGTCCATCCTGAGTATGTTTGGACCAGATGCCTTTAAATACTCAATGGTCATCGTGACAAAGAAAGAGAGCCAACAACGTGTGAATCAGCTCCTTAGAGACTGTGGATGGAGACACTATAACATGTCCAAAGAGGATCACAAACATCTGATGGAGCAGATTGAGAAGATTGTTGATGAAACCAGAGGAACCTTCCTCACCTTCACTGAAGAGACCATCAAACCAAAGTTAAACCTGGTTCTGTGTGGGAGGAGAGGATCAGGGAAGACTTCAGCAGCCAAGGCCATTTTAGGTCAGACAGAGCTTCATTCAGTCTCCAACTCATCAGAGTGTGTTCAGAATCAGGGAGAGGTGTGTGGACGTTGGGTTTCCCTGGTGGAGCTGCCTGCCTTGTATGGAAAAGCTCAGGAGGCAGTGATGGAGGAATCATTCAGGTGTATGTCCCTCTGTGATCCTGAGGGCGTCCATGCCTTCATCCTGGTCCTACCTGTGGGTCACCTCACTGATGAAGACAAGGGAGAGTTAGAGATCATCCAGAACACATTCAGCTCTAGAGTCAATGACTTCACCATCATTCTGTTCACTGTGGAGTCAGATCCAACTCATCCAGCTGTTGTTAACTTTGTAGAAAGAGACAGAGACATCCAGGAGATCCGTCAACGTTTTGGAGGAAGATATTTTTTTCTCAACATCAAGAACAAACAGCAGATCCCAGAACTGTTGCAGAGAGTTGAACAGATGAGAATTGAAGGATCCAGATGCTTCACTAAAGACATGTTCACCAAGGCTCAGATGGAGATGGTAGCAAAGCTTAAAGATGAAGTGAACAGTTTGAAGCATAAATATGAGAAGGGAACCAGTGATCATTGTCAGAATAGAGAGAGTCTCAGGATGGTGCTGATTGGGAAGACTGGTAATGGAAAGAGTGCAACAGGAAACACCATCCTAGGTGAAGAACATTTTAAATCTACTGCCAGATCCAAGTCAGTGACAAAGTTTTGCCAGAAAGCAACAGGAGAGGTTGATGGTCAGCTCGTCACTCTGGTCGACACTCCTGGTTTATTTGACACGACTCTGTCCAACGATGACGTTCAAGAGGAGCTTGTGAAATGCATCAGTTTGTTGTCTCCTGGACCTCATGTGTTCTTACTGGTGCTGCAGATCAGTCGCTTCACAAAAGAGGAGAAAGACACTGTGGAGCTGATCAAGAAATACTTTGGAAAGAAATCAGGAGATCACATCATCATTATATTCACCAGAGGAGATGATCTGAAAAAGGAAACAATTGAGAGTTACATTAAAGATAGTGATGACAGTTTACAGAAACTGATAAATGACTGTGGAGGGAGATATCAGGTCTTCAACAACAACGAGACAGACCGAACACAAGTCAGAGAGCTGATCAGAAAGACTAATGAGATGTTGAAGACAAATGGAGGCAGCTGCTACACCAATGAGATGTTCCAAGAGGCCGAAGCAGCGATTCAGAAGGAGATGGAGAAGATCCTGAAGGAGAAAGAAGAAGAGATGAAGTGGAAGGAGGAAGAGCTTCAAAGAAAACATGAGGAAGAAATGGAAGAAATGAAAAGAAGAATCGAGAAAGAGAAAAAAAAAGCTGAAAAAAAGAGAAAACAGAGAGAGAGAAAAATTGAAGAAATGAAGGAGAATATTAAAAAGGAGCGTGAGGAGAGAAAGAAAGAACAGGAAATGAGAGAAGAAGAAGAGAGAGAAAGAAGAAAACAGGAAGAATGTCAACAAAAGCAATGGGAAGAAGAACGAGGAGCTCTGGAGAAAAAAATCAAGTCAGAATCAGAAGAGAAGGAAACAATTGACAGAAAACTGGAGGAGAACAGAAAGGAGATGGAAGAAAAACGACAGATCTGGGAAAAGGAACGAAATGAATGGTGGGAGAAAAGACGAAGAGAAAATGAACAGAGATGTAAGGAGGAGGAAGACAAACATAAAAAGCTCCAAAAAGAATATGAACGTGAAAGAGAACGATATGAACTCAGAAGAAAAGAAGAAGAACAAAAGAGAAGGAAAGAGGAAGAAAAGGAGAGGAAGAAATTAGAGGAAGACTATGAAAGAAAAATGGAGGAGATGAAGAAGAAATATAAAGAGGAGGCCAGAGAACAAGCTGAAGAACTCAATGGGTTCAAAGAGAAATACAAAGACTTAGAAGCTCTGGTGAAAAAACAGCAACAAGAATTAGATGCTTACTATGATTTCAACATTGTTAAAGTGCGTAAATGCACCATCTCCTGATGATGTGGAACTCTCCATATCACTCAGTGATGTCACACACTGATCACCTTTAAGGACTTTCCTTCATTCAGGACATTCAGTCACACACTGTAGATCACAAGATAAACTTGGAAACATTAACGGCTCTTTACAAAACTCTATTTGACATTTCTGTCTATTCTGTCGTCTTTGATCTCAAACTCAACAATAGTTCTGTCTGTCCAAGTAATTTTTTCTTTCTGTGTTATTGTTGGTGTATAGATGTAATAGATGTTGTTGGTTCTTCTTTTAAACGGTTTTGAATATTAAACATTTAAAGAAGATGTTACTTAAGGAACTTTGTTTTTGAATACTTAAAGATGATAAATGAGAATATAATCTGTGGATGAATACTTTCTGAAAAATAAATAATCAGTTATAGCACTAACCATGGTTTACGTATTTATTGAAGTATCATGTAGATTTATTTACTTGTTTCTGTGACAAACTCACTCTGGATCATTTTTAAAAGTCAAGCCTAATATTATATGCAGTTAGTTTCTGTATAATATCTGTCCATGTGTCTCTATTCACTCAGTCTGATTACATTTGAATTCATTATACTCTTCCACAGTTTAAAGACGCATTCGTTTTTTTCTATACATGAACAGTAAGACCAGCACAGCTTCTTTAGGATTTGGGTCTTTATTTTATCTTTAGTCGTAGAAAAAGAATTTGGGGGAACCTATCTGCTTTGACAGAACGTTTGCCGCTGGATACATGATGGACTCCTGAGAGAAGTGGAGGGTTGTGTGCCTGGGGACTCTTTCAATAGGGAGGACATAGAGGATCTTTACATATTGGGAGCCATGATAACAGGCTTTCTGCTGATTGGGTTAGGCACTGCCCTGGTGTATTGGACAATTCGGAAGACGGTGTCAGCAGTCCAAAGCCCCTTGAAGCTGCCCGAATTAATTGATCAAACTGTGGTCGATAATCGCGCCATGGAGAACTCCATGGAGAGAGCTATCAGTGCACTGTGCACTGTGGTTTTAAATCGCAACATGGATAAAACCTTGGACAAGGCTGTTCGCGCTCTGACTGTGGTCAGTAACCGCAACACGGAAAACATCTTGGAGAAGCTTTCGGCCTGCAAGGCAGATGAACAGATTTGAAGACCAGAATGGACAAACAGAGTAAGTCGTGTTTATTGAAGTGCGACTACTTGTCCTAACCAAACAATCATATTCTAATCTGCATTCTGGAGTCAGCCGGCCTTGGCCAAGGCCGCTGCTGGAACAACCCCCTAGGAGATTGCTGCAGTGAGACGCTCTGTCCCATCCCTGCTCCCTCCCTTCATGGTTGACTTTGTCTGGGACCCAATCAGGGACATCTCCATGTGTTATTGCGATGACATCCTGTGAATTGAGGCACTGACGGGGAGGCTAGACGAAGTCCAGGCTTATGTACACACATGCGCACAAGGACACTTACACACATGCACATATGCAATACATCTCCCTACCCCTAATCCCACACCTTCGCAGCTTTACCTATCCAGTTCAACAGGTGGGGTCCGAAGGCCGCGTCATAGTTGGCTGTGGCCGGGGGATGCCTGTCTACGCTGGAACACCTCCGTCCACCTTTCCCCTCCCCCAGTGCAAGTGTTTTGTGATGTGTGCTCATATGTGCTTATGTTGCTGAGCTTTCTATATTTTTTTCCTGGTTCCACACTGTTCTCACAGAGGAGTGTATTCTGGGAGCTGCTTTTTGTCCTCTTCTCTCCTCTTGTTACCCTCCCCTTTCCTGTATGGGCTCAATTTTGTGTCAAAAAGTTGAAAGAATACTTTTAAAACAGCAAGCAAAAAATTACAACTCAAAATACCAAATAAAAAAAATCAAACAAAAAAATTAAATTCAATTAAAAAATACAAGATTGCAATGAAATAATTTTAGTAATCGTGTAAAATATTTGTCTTTGCTTCTTTCTCAGTTTTGTTTGATGCCGTTTTCTTTGATTACGATTCCAGCCTTCTCGTTTGCGCTCCCTGATTTTTTGGTTGCGGTTTTGACACAAATGTGACTGGTGGGTGGGATCTCCACGGGTGCATTACCATTGGCCATTTATGTTTGACGGACAGCTAAGCAAGCGTATGAAGCGTATGCCGTACTCAGTGCCATAGAGTGAGAGAGTTGCGACACTCTTTGATGTCGCCGCTACGGCTGTCACGTGGTTCATGTAAACCCCATTAGTTCCAAACATACGCTGGCTGTCATGTTCTTCTATGGGACAGACGGCAGCGATTGCATTATTGAACGGTAAATATAAAATAAAACACACACCCAAGTACATTTTCAGCTGTTATTACATTTTTGTTAATGTCAGTTTTGCATTTGAGAGGCAGGGTGACAACAAAAACTTAATATTTGGAGGAAAAAGCTTAGTGTTCATGTTCGCATGGGTAGTAGCACTGGCTTTAGCTGCTCTAACTTAACTTTTCCATATCATTGATTCATCTGATGGTAGACGTCTCATGATATTAATTTGATCACAACTGGGCTGTATTAAACTATTGATTCCCGTGATTTTGCTTATAAATTCCGATTGAGAGATTAGCCTACCTCTGTGATAACGCAAAGAGGTCTGCCATGGCGGTCCGTTCAGAATTCGCCTAGAAGCTAGCTCACTTCTAAAATCCCCGTCATTCCTAATTAATTAACCTTCGCTCAAATCACGAGTCACGACAATGCCTTGACATACCCTGATCACGAGCTCATGGCATGGGATAGCAATCTATCAGCATCTCATCAAGCATCAGCAAGTAGCGCTGGATATCAGTGAACAGGGACAGTACAACAAATTAAGTACAGCCAACACGTCACATAATGAAAAGTTAGTATATCACAAAATTCTACTAAATAAAAGTTGCTATAAAGGTGATAGCGACTCATCACCGAACTACCTTCACAGCAGGGGAAGTCGCGCTAGCTAATTAGCTAGCAGGCAATGCTAGAAAACAGTTTGAAACAACCAAGATAAAATATAAATAATTACGCTGTGCATATACAAATGAAGACCAGTATAAGCATCGCAAAGGGCCTCTGATACAATATAGACAGTTGACAATTCAAAAGAGGTCGATATTTCAGCAATTTAACTCCTGGAACAATTCAATGCGCAGCAACGTAAGTGAATGGGGTCCAACGCCCAAATGACGGTGTTTGGAACTAATCCGATCTTCAAATCCGGAAGTAGGCGTTTAAAAGCGCCGCCATTTTTTACAACGGAGGTCTATGGGAGTGTCGTAACTCTCTCACTCGATGGCACTGGCCGTACTCTGCTTCTGATTGGTTCTAACAACGTCATCACCGGCGCGACACAGTTCTGACCAAAATACCGCCAAACAGAAAAAGAAGAAGTTATAACCACAAAGTTCTCTGTTATAACCATTCCAGCAAAGAAAATGTACGGTAAGTAAATTGCTGTTGTTAAGTAGTGCCGTTGATTAACACTATATTATTAAAACCCAGATGGCCAAACTCTCTCTTGGCGGTTCTGAATGTGACTCCCCCCTTCTTCTTTTAAGGGAAGACCTGCGACAGAGACGTTTTTACTAAGTAGAGTAACTTTGCCTACGATCTCTTGCAGAATGCAGTCCGAGGTAAGACAGGACATGCATACACTTTATGATTCAGTTAATTTCGGCAAATTATGAATAATTCTATGAATCAATTCTATAAGTGTTCTGTAGACCTGCGTGCAATGTTTTAATTTACTCACTACACGGCAGCAGAATGAAATCAAGATGTGGTTAGCTTACGTCTGTCTGGGAAATGAGCTGCTGTGCAATAGGTCCATAGGGTGTTGTGCAAGTCAGGTAACTGTTTAGATTATTGTTGTGATGTGAAACGTTTTTCACAGTTGTAATGTCTGCATGGCTAATTTCACTCTCCAGCAGGGTTCTGCCCCCTCTAGTGCAGCTGCCACAGCAGCTGTGCAGAATATACTGAATATTCTTACTAGTTCATTGGGGACACAACCCAGAAACAGCACACAGACAGACGTCAGGCCAGGGGACCAGCATGGACTCTGAAATGCGAAGGTGTGACATTTGAAAGCTGGTTTGGCTTAACCTGTTGATATGATGTCAACATAGTAGTCCACAAGGCAGAGGAGATATTTTGGGACATGTCTCATGAACATTAAGATATATCTGACAGTCCTTTACACCATTGTGCGTTACATCTTTTCTAAAAGCAATGTTTTAATACATAGTGCTCAAAACATTTCTGACATTTCTACATATATATTCACTACAATTGATTCTATCACCCACTCTCCACCCCAAACTGTAGTGCTTTGAAAACTATATTGACTTATTCTTACATTGCACTGACATCTCTTCTCTGTTGCAGGTCTTTTCCAGGATACTACAGACGGAGGCCTAGTATGAATGTGGATGTGTATGGCTGTGATATGTGTGGGTGGGTGTGTGAGATTTGAGATTTATATGTACTTGGGTGTATGTGTGTGGTTGGGATGCATGGATGTGTGGGTGTGTGAGGGTTTTGAGTACTTTTCTGATCCAGGGGTTAAAGCAAAAAAAAATCATCTGACTGAAAATTTTTTCTTTTCTTTTTTTCCAAAACTGTGACAACGGCAACGCATGTTTTTTTTTAATGATCCGCGTCAATTTATCCCGTTAAAGCATGATCAAACACAGCATATGAAATAAGGCACAAGGCATGCTTCACAAACAAATGCTTAATACAAACACTGCTGATAGGTGAAGTGTTGTTGCAAATCATATCGGTGTTATAGCCTATGGCAGGACAGGGCAGGCAGCCATGGTAATGACACATAACAACACAAATGAATGTATTGTAAAACAAGTATTATTTATTCATTATTTCCTTCTTAAATGTGGTCACATAACCAGTGTGCGATTTGTGAAAGAAAAAAAAGAGGGGGGGCTCCTGGTTGTGCACCTGTAGTTATAGCCAATACAGTCACATCGACATCAACTCACGATATGTTAGACAGGCGTCCATATGGGACAGGCTTTTATTTAATTTCCAAAAAATCAGGTCACCAAAGATGGGAAATAATAGGCTATAATCATAAAATGATCCAGAAAACATTTCTTTCTCTTTTTTTGCTGGACGAAAATGCATGTGAGCCTGGCCGCATTCGCGGATCAGACCGGGTCGGGGTTTTGAGAACTGTAGCAGGAAGCACTATGACAGGTTGTTCATTCACTTGAACTTGTAGAAAACAGTCCCGGTTTCTAATTGAGACCGGCTTTTATTTACTCAAACCTGGAGACAGACCCGACCCAGTGCAACCGGCATCTCCAGACTCGCCTCTCTCTCTCTCTGTCTCTCTGTCTCTCTCTGTCTCTCTCTCTGTCTCTCTCTCTCTCTCTCTCTCTCTTTGAGAATTTACAGTATACGATATGACTGTCTGAGAGACGCTGTGCGCTACTGTAGGGGGGGATGAGGAGGCTGGCAGTTCAAATTATGCAGGTTTGATCTGAAGTAGCCTACTGTCTGACCGGGTGGGGGGGGGGGGGGGGGGGGGACAACATATCCCCACCAGGGATAACAAATGACCAGAGGGGGGGGGCATCGAAAACAAGGGGGGCGGTGGGGCTAATCTTTCAGAACCGCGACACACTCATTACAAATTAAACACATCAGTTTGGCATTTAAACTTGGCGGTAACATGAATAAATACTATTCATCCGTCCAGGCGGGGTTAAACCGACGATTTTCATTTTCAATTGTAGGTTTCTGCTTTGAGAAAGACATGTAGTTTTCTACTAGCGGAGACTAGAGCTGCCACTTCTGTCAACAAAAACGCACGGACTTACGGGTTGAATGTTGCTAGGATACGCTGAGTGTTGCATTCACGGTCTGTACTACTGTAGGATTTTTTAAAGGCTCTCGAAATGTTTATTTATTTATATGCGGTTCTCACTCTGCCTTTTTGGTGGGACCACGGGACCTTACGAGAGCCGAGTTGACGGATTTCCGTCATAGCGACGGAAAACTTTAACCCCTGATCTCTTTTATCTTAATTATTTATTGCTTCACTGAACAAAGACTGCTCAATTTTGTTGTACTTGTTACAATGACAAATAAAAAGATATTCTATATTCTATAAATGTCATAGGCATGCACTAGAGATCCCATACTGACCTGATTAGTTTATGGTTAGTGTCCACATGAACCAAGGACAGACGTGCAGGAACACTGTACGTTCTACGAGCTACAAATCCAACCTGTATCATTCTGGCCAAAACCCCAGCTCCATCCACACGCTGCACACTGCTCCACACTCGCGCCATGTCACGCGATGGCCTCTAGCTAACAGCTCACCCTTTACCAGTCGGTATCCAGCATGGGGCATTCTTGTCTTTATAGACCTCACAACAATATCCAATTCATCATCAGACATGCTGGAATAGCAACCACGGACAGATAGATCATGTTCCTGCATTCTCCTGTAAAACGTACTTCTTGACACACCATACAAGTTTGCTAGATGTTCTACAGGCAGTCCATTAGAAAGAAGACTTTCAATATCACCCCCTGTGATGTCTAGACGGGGCCGTCCCAGCCTACCCACAGTAACAGTCACAATATCGGACACATTAAAGCATGCTTGCTGAGCAGATGTTACCGACAAGCTAATGGTGTTGATCAGCTCCTGTAGGCCGTTGATAAGTTCTGGTGGGAGATGTAGGTGTTGTGATGCTGCTACTGCTAAAGACAGCTCCTGCTGGGCAACATCTATTCGAGGTCTGGTGTTCCATTTCTCAATATTAAGAGGAATCTTGCTTGCATTCTTTGTAAGAACTCAGTTCGTACTTGCTCCTGTAAACAATAATGTACAATCAGTAATAGTTATAACTGTTAATAATTTGTCGAAATTAACTGAATCGTAAACTATAGACATGTACTGCCTTACCTCGGACTGCATTCTGCCATTCTTCAGGGGATTGTAGCCATAGTAACAGGTACGCTGTGTCGCGCCGGTGATGACGTTGTTAGAACCAATCAGAAGCAGAGTACGGCATACGCTTCATACGCTTGCTTAGCTGTCCGTCAAACATAAATGGCCAATGGTAATGCACCCGTGGAAATCCCACCCACCAGTCACATTTGTGTCAAAACCGCAACCAAAAAATCAGGGAGCGCAAACGAGAAGGCTGGAATCGTAATCAAAGAAAACGGCATCAAACAAAACTGAGAAAGAAGCAAAGACAAATATTTTACACGATTACTAAAATTATTTCATTGCAATCTTGTATTTTTTAATTGAATTTAATTTTTTTGTTTGATTTTTTTTATTTGGTATTTTGAGTTGTAATTTTTTGCTTGCTGTTTTAAAAGTATTCTTTCAACTTTTTGACACAAAATTGAGCCCATATTCCTGCCCCCAATTTTCCAAGATGGCTCCGCAGAGAGTAGCCACGGTCTATTCTTTTGGACCTAAGCAAATTCCTTGTATGTGTAAACATGCTTGGCAATAAAGTCTGATTCTGATTCTGATTAATGAACACCTTGACTGAGTTCACTTTAACTTTGAATGTAAACGATTAGATCAAAATCCAAAGAGAATTCAGGAACCTGGTTGACAGTGCTGTGTCTTTAGCTGCTTGAGTTTCTGAAATTAAAGGAAATGTTTTCTCCACCAGGTCAGGTTGAAACAGTTTAACAGTGATTTCCATCCCGATGCTGTCCTTCCACTGGGCTCAGAGGAGAAGGTTCACCTCACTGTTACACTTTCAGATTGATTTACAAGTGAAAACTTTGAAACCAGGAAGAGGCAGAAAGTTCATCTTGTGCTGAGGATGGAGCTGGTGTTGGTGTCCTGCCTCAGGCAGCATTGAGGGGCGTCCCAGAGAAAGAGCTGGTCCACCTGCCTCTGATGTGCAGCTTCATTGAGGAGTTTTAACAGCTGGGTCTGTGGAGACACATGTCTGGACAAGTTAAGGTTTATTAATAAAGCTGCATCAGGTGAATGAGAGAGATGTAGTCACTGAAGATTGAACCTTGATCAGGACGAGCTGTTGAATGATATTTACCAGGGGGCAGATAAACACATAAACCTCCATTTGATTTTGATTTTGTTTATTTCGTATGAATGACCTACATACATATGTACATACGAAACGGATAGGTAAGAAGCCAAAGGCTTATGAGTAACCTACCCCCATTACAACTGTTACATTTACAATCAATCATGGTGTAGAGACAATATCACTAAGGTACTTACATATAATACATAGACAGGTTGGAAGACATGATCCAGTATAAGCAAACATTATTAAATAGGAAAATAAGAAAATAAGAAAAAAAGACGAGTGAGGGTTACTTTTGGCAAAATTCATACATAATTCATACCTCACACTTTATGAGAAATGAGGAATAGCTTTCTTCCAACTTATTAACGCATATTCATATCACATTTGAAGCAATCATCATGTACAGAACACACAAAGCCTTAAAGCTATGAGCCAACATCAAATCCTTCATACTCAGAAATACATAAACCTTCAGAGACCCTTTCCCTGCCCCTATGCATCCAATATTTGTCCATATTCTTCAAGTTTAGATTTTATAAACATTTTTTTGAAATAATAGATATTCTTACTTATTTTAATCTCGTCTGGTAGTCCATTCCATAGTTTTACTCCCTGAACTGAAATGCACATACCCTTAAGCGTTGTCCGTGCCTTAGGTTGCTGGAAATTTAGTGCATGTCTGTATTCATATCTCCCTTCTCTTTCCTTAAACAATTTCTGTAAATTTCCAGGGAGCAGATTATTTCTTGCTTTGTAGACTGAGTTGTTTTCAGTTCAACTATGTCCAATAATTTCAGTGTTTTCGATTTAAGAAACAATTTGTTGGTGTGATGTGTGTATCCCATATTATGTACGATTCTTATAGCCTTTTTTTGCATAATGCTGAGGGGATTCAGATTAGTTTTGTACGTGTTTCCCCAGGTTTCAACACAATACGTTAAGTAAGGTAATAATAGGGTACAATAAATCAAAAACAGGGATCTCAAATTTAATCCGTATCTTGTTTTTCTTAGGATGCCTAAGGTCCTAGCCGTTTTCGATCTGACATGGTTAATGTGGGATTTCCAACTCCAACTCTACTAGAGTGCTTGGATTTACCTTCTTATTACCAAATAGGATGAATTTAGATTTGTTTATGTTTAATGAGAGCTTATTACTATCAAACCACCGTTTTAAGTTCTCTAGTTCCGCTGTAATAACTTGTAACAACTGTTGAATGTCCTTACCTGAGCAAAAAATATTGGTATCATCTGCAAAGACTACATATTTAAGTATGTCAGATACCATGACTATGTCGTTAATATATAATATAAATAATTTCGGACCCAATACAGAGCCTTGTGGTACTCCACAGGAAATGTTTAAACATGATGACCGATAGTCGCCTATTTGGACAAATTGTTTTCTGTTTTGTATGTAACTCCGTATCCAACTAAGTCCTATTCCTCTAATTCCATATCTCTCTAGTTTATGTAATAGTATGTCATGATTTATGGTGTCAAAAGCTTTCTTTAGATCAATAAAGACTCCAATAGCATACTCCTTGTTATCTATTGAATTTGTTAATTCCTCTACTACTTCTGTGAGAGCCATTGAGGTGGATCTGTTGGTTCTGAAGCCATATTGGCCTTCAATCAAAATATTGTGCTTTTCAATAAAACTGTCCAGTCTTGCAACAAAGAGTTTCTCAAGGATCTTAGAGAACTGGGGCAATAGTGAGATCGGTCTATAGTTTGTATATAAATGTTTATCTCCTGTTTTATAAATCGGTATTATTTTAGCTGTTTTCATTTCTGTAGGAAAGGTACCTAGTTTGAATGATAGATTACATATATGAGTAATGGGGTCAACTATTTCTCCAATAACTTTTTTGATTAAGGCCATATCTATGCCATTCTCATCAATAGATGCTTTATTTTTGAAGTTCTTGACTACATCCATTATTTCTATTCTAGTTACATCATGTAAGAAAATTGTGGATGAGTTTCTGTCAATTTTATGTTTAGAATTTGCTCCCCCCTGTGGAGGTTTTATTTTTTCCGCCAAATCCGGCCCCACACTAACAAAAAATGTATTGAAGCCCTCCACTACATCATCCATGTTGGTTATGTCCTTTTCCTTTTCAGTGAAGTAATTTGGATAGCTTGGTTTATTAGTAGACTTTCTAATAATTTTATTAATTATATTCCATGTTCCTTTACTATCGTTCTTATTATTTTCCAATAAATTGTTATAATATTCTTTCTTACATTTTCTAATAATATCAATTAATTTATTCTTGTATCTTTTATATTTAATTTCTTTCTCACTTGATCTATGCTTTATAAAGTCTCTATATAAACTGTTCTTTTTTTTGCATGCATTCAGGATTCCTTTTGAAATCCATGGCTTGTGCGGAGTCTTCGATTTTTTACCCCACTTAACTTGTTGCAGGACTGGGCAGCTCCTCTCGAATAATACCAGGAATTTATTTAAAAAACCACCATAGGCTTCATCCACGTCAGTGGCTTCATACACCTCTCTCCATTTTTCTATTGCTAGTTCATATTTAAATGCTTCTATTGCCTCATCTGTGCGTAATCTCCTACTGTTTGAAGGTCTAGTCATTGTGTCCCTCTTTGTTTGGCCTTCACAATCAAACATTACGAACACTGGTAGATGATCAGTTATGTCATTCATTAATAAGCCACTGAGTAGATTATTATATATATTATTAGTAAAAATATTATCTATTAATGTAGCAGAGTGTGTGGTAATTCTGCTTGGCTTATTAATGACAGGGTATAGGCCCATGTTGTACATTGCCTCCGTAAAACCATCTGTCAGGACTTGAGGATTTAATAGATTAATATTGAAATCACCACAGAAGAAGGTAACTTTCTGTTCAGTTTTTATCAATAACTCCTCTATTGTGTCTCTGAAAGTGACAATATTTGAGGTGGGTGCCCTATAAACGCAGCTGACCAAGATGTTCTTCTGTCCCTCCATGAATATCTCCACCGTGATGCATTCACATAAACCTTTAATGGCAATTGACATTTCTTCCACCACCTTAAATTTTAAATGATTCTGAATATATAAAGCTGTCCCTGGAGACTTCCGGTTTCTGCTTGATGGAGTAGGCAGCAGAGGAGAGGAGCTCCGACACAGAAACGCTTATTAAACGTAAAACCTCCAAAAACTGAACACAACTTTAATAGTTTACCACTTGAAAACAAACTCTTGTTATGAGGAAGAGCTCGCGCAAATCGAAACAGCAAGGAAAGCAGGTACAGAAAACGATAACTCCATTCACACGAGGCAGCCCAAAAATGGCCGACAGCGCAGCAGTGAATACGCCGGAGAAAACACCTGATACCACGCCCGAGACCATGCTCTCTCTGAGGATGCTTCGAGAGGAGTTACAGACATCCAGAGAAACTGTGCTGGTCCAGATAAAAGCTGAGATCGCGACATCGTTTAAAGAAATCAAAACGGACATTGTTTTACTCCGTGAAGAAACAAAAGCCGACATACGGGCCATACGAGACGAGCTAGCAGGCGAGCTAACACGACTCCACTCGGCACAGGTTGAGACAGCTCAAGAATGTAAAGAGATGGGAACCGCGCTCGGTGAAACGATGGATAGAGTAACTGCGCTGGAGAAGTCACAACAATTAATCAGTAAGGAATGTAAGAAAATGCTGGACAAATGCCAAGATCTAGAAAACAGAAGCAGGAGACAAAATCTCCGGCTGGTCGGCATTACAGAGGGAGCTGAAGGAGGCAACATGACTCAATTCCTCGCGGATTTCTTCCCCACGGTGCTCGGCGCAGACAACTTCAGATCCCCGGTGGTTATAGACCGGGCTCACCGCACACTAGCCCCGCGGCCGACCAACGGAGAGAGACCCCGGGCCATTGTCGTCCGCCTTCACTATTACACAGACAGACAGAAGATACTGGATCTGGGCAAAGCTAAAGGGCGACTGACATACAAAGGAGACCAGGTGTACATCTTCCCAGACATGAGCCCGGAAGTCAGACAGCGCGCCGCTTTCAACCCAGTGA
Source organism: Planiliza haematocheilus (assembly GCA_005024645.1). Lineage (NCBI taxonomy): Eukaryota > Metazoa > Chordata > Actinopteri > Mugiliformes > Mugilidae > Planiliza > Planiliza haematocheilus. Next base: position 49,849 of record SRSE01000716.1, read on the forward strand.
AGAGAAAGCTCCGGGAGGCCAACGTCACCTACAGCTTGTTCTACCCAGCCAGGCTCGCTGTCAGTTTGGACGGGATGAGACACTCCTTTGACTCCCCGAAAGCTGCTGAGGACTTCTACAACCAGAAGATCGCCAAAGTGGACTGATCCCCATAAACGCAAGTAATAGTAGAGATCTGAGTTTGATACCCTTTATGTTAAAATTTGTGGTATCAACGACTATTGTGAATGACTCAGGATTTATATGGAAATACTTGAAGTAACTGATTTTGTATTTGAGTTATTGATCATTTCTTTTTGTTCCCTTCATCCACTGTCCATCACTGCGCGTTCGTTTTCTGTTTGGGCTATGGATGTATACATTCTTAAACCTGTAATATAATTTAACAAGGTGGACAACTAAGGATACAAATTATAAGGTCATTTGAGAGATGAATATGAGTCACTTCACTTACAGATCTATTTTTTGGTACTATTATTTGCTCCTCTTTTGTGTTAAACACAACAAAAATTAGATTTTGGAGGTTTAAATACAGAAACATAGTTAAATGGAGCCGAGAGACCAAGTCTTTTTTCTTTTCTTTTCTCTCCCTCTTTTGAGGTGTGTTAAATGGCAAGGTGCCTTTGGACTTTATTAGGACATTTTTTCCCCCACCACTTGTTTGGGAAGGGTCGGGGGGGGGGGGGGGGGGTTGGGTAGATGTGAAGTTCGAAAGTTTAGATGAGGTGAGATTGTTAGAAGTTACTACACGTACATGTCTTGTGGTTTTTTGTTTGTTTGCTTTTGTCCTTTTTTGTTTCTCTTTCCTCTGTATGGATGCAGGATCATCTATGCTGCCATCACATTTTTTTTTTCCAGATTAGGCCATTGATAAGAACCCAAATAGATCCTTCATGAATGATGAGGAAGGTGTGGTGAAGCTAATTACCTGGAACTGCAAAGGATTGAATGGAGCTGTGAAACGTGGTAATGTACTAGCACATCTGCAGAGATTGGGAGCCGGTATTGCCTTCTTACAAGAAACACATCTCAAAAACCACGCACATAAACATTTACATAGGAACTGGGTGGGACATGTGTTTCATTCTAGCTTTAATTCCAAATCACGTGGGACTGCCATTATAATTAATAAAAATATCCCCTTAATTACATCAGATGTAATTTCTGACTCAAATGGCAGATATGTAATAGTTACTGGGGAAATTTATAACACTCCAATAATTCTAGCGAATGTTTATGCCCCCAACTTTGATGACGAGAGGTTTATAAGTTCAGTACTAGCTTCCTTACCCAATCTTCACACCCACAACCTGATTCTAGCTGGCGATTTTAACTTTGTAATGGATCCAGTGCTCGATAGATCATCGAACAAACAACATTCTTTGTCTAAATCAGCAAAGCTGTTACAAAATTTTTTAAAGTCAGTTAATGTAATAGATGCATGGAGATATATGAATCAGGGCCAACGAAAATATTCATTTTTCTCTCAGCCACACAAATCCTTCTCCAGGATTGACTACTTTTTTATAGACTCGAAACTACTTACACTAGTGAAATATATAGATTATGAAGCCATTGTTTTATCAGACCATGCCCCACTAAGGTTGCAACTGAACTTTCCTTGTAAATATTCAGCTAAAACGTGGCGTATGGATAACGGTTTACTAGCTAACGAAACCCATGTAGAGTTTATCAGATCCCAGATTGCTTTATATATGCAAACCAACGAGACTCCTGATGTCTCTAAAAGTATTTTATGGGAGGCCCTAAAAGCATTTGTTCGAGGACAGATTATTTCCTATTCGGCCCAATTGATCAAAACAAAAAATGAGAGAAGAAGGAATATAACAGGACAACTTGTTGATTTGGATAAACAGTATGCAGTGTCTCCCACTCCTGACCTGCTTGCTAAGAGGACAAGTCTGCAAACCGAGTTCAATCTTCTATCTACAGCTGAGACAACTAAATTAATAAATCGTTCCAGGCATAAATATTATGAGCATGGGGAGAAGATAGGAAGGCAACTGGCTCACCAGATAAGAATATCTGAGGCCTCTAGACATATAACTGAAATTCGCACCGGTTCTGGGAATACAACAAAAGACCAATCAGAAATAAATCTAGAATTCAAACAATTTTATTCTAAACTATATACAAGTGAAACGGCAGTTAATTCTGGAACTATACAAGAGTTTTTTGATAACTTGGAGATCCCTTCCATCTGTCGGGAGGATAGGAGTATGTTGGAGGAGCCTATAACTCTAGAGGAGGTTACCTCAGCAATACGCAGTTTACAAAGCTCGAAAGCACCAGGCCCGGATGGGTATACACCTGAATTTTATAAGACTTTTGTCGCGGAGGTTGCACCTCTTCTCTTGAAAGTTTTTAACGAATCATCTGAGACAGGGTTTCTTCCGGCAACATTCTATCAGGCAACAATCTCTTTAATACACAAAAAAGGTAAAGATCCACTAGAAGCAGCATCTTACAGACCAGTGAGTCTGCTGAACATAGACACTAAAATTCTAGCTAAAATATTGGCAATTAGACTAGAAAATGTACTCCCAACAATAATACACGTAGATCAAACGGGTTTTATTAAAAACAGACAATTGACACATAATATCCGCAGACTATTCAATATTATATATACATCTAACTCCAACTCACTCTCTGAAATATTATTATCATTAGACGCGGAGAAGGCCTTTGACAGGGTCGAGTGGGGGTATCTCTTCTCGGCCCTGTCGGGATTTGGTTTTGGTTCAAAATATATTTCATGGATCAAGCTCCTTTATGCATCCCCAATGGCTTCAGTACAGACAAATAAGATTAAATCGGAGTACTTTAGGTTAACACGTTCCACTAGGCAGGGATGTTCCCTATCGCCGCTGCTTTTTGCACTGGCAATAGAGCCTCTTGCAATCTCTTTGCGAGCTTTAAAAGAATATAGCGGGATCCATCGAGGAGGCAAGGAGCACAAGGTTTCACTGTTCGCCGATGATTTATTAATATACATCTCCGACCCTTCTAAATCAGTCCCTGCAATAATCTCAATTTTGAACAAATTTGGACAGCTATCGGGATATAAAGTAAATATTAGCAAAAGTATATTATTTCCAATACAGACCATAAAAGACCAACAACTCCTTGATAAATTACCCTTTAGGACCTCAACTCAGTTTAAGTATTTAGGTATTAATATTACCAAAACATTTACAGATCTATACAAGGAGAATTTTCAAAAATTACTAGACATTACAACAGAAGACTTGCAGAGATGGTCCCATATTTCCATAACATTAGCAGGTCGAATTAACATAATCAAAATGACCATCCTCCCCAAATTTCTTTTTTTATATCAGTGTATTCCCATATATATCAAAAAAGGTTTTTTTCAAAGCATGGATAAAATAATCTCAGAATTTATCTGGAATAAGAAAAAACCTAGATTAAGGATGAGCTTTTTACAGAGACCAAAATCAGTAGGAGGCATGGGGTTGCCAAACTTTAAATTTTATTATTGGGCAAGCAACATTAAAATGATGACCTACTGGCTACAAAAAAAGCCTCCGCTATGGTTTAGTATAGAGAATGCCTGCTGTCATCCTTCTTCTCTCCCAGCCATGCTGCTCTCAGCTCTGCCCACTGTAGACCCTGGTTCACTAAATAATCCAATCGTCTCCCACTCACTCAGGATTTGGTCTCAAATTCGAAAATCTTATGGTTGGCAGTCTTGTTCACTTCAAAGCCCTCTTATCGAAAATCACACTTTTGCACCTTCATTCACTAATACATTATTTAAGGATTGGTTTGAAAAGGGAATTCATACCTTCCTGGATATATTCATAGATCAAGTTTTTCCAACATTTGAACAGGTGCAGGAAAAATATAATATTCCAAGGTCACAGTTTTATAAATATTTACAGATAAGGAGCTTTGTTATTAAGAATAATCCATCATATCCAAATATCCCAAATCGATCCTCAATGGATTTGATACTTATGCAAGATCCTTCTAGTAAGGGAGGAATATCCAAGATATATGAAAATCTGTCAATTCCGGCTGGCAAAGATACTATGGATCATCTGAGGTTGGCATGGCAAGATGACCTAGGCAGGGGGATCACAGAAGTTCAATGGCAGAGAGCCCTAACACAAACTCATAGCTCTTCAATATGTGCAAGACATGGCCTTCTGCAATTTAAAATAATACATCGTGTACATTGGTCAAAACAAAAGCTCCATAAAATATTTCCCTCAGTAGATCCTTCATGTGACAGATGTGGACTTGGACCGGCAACACTGGGCCATATGTTTTGGAGTTGCCCGAAGTTATCAAATTATTGGGACAATATCTTTCAGACTCTATCAAATATCTTACAAAGACCTATTAATGTGGATCCATTGTTGGCGGTTCTAGGAATTATTGATTCAAGTATAACGAAAAGCAACAGGGAGCATAACATGGTTTCGTTTGTCAGCCTACTGGCACGAAGGTTGATATTACTTCATTGGAAACAAAAGGCAGCTCCAACTTATTCAAATCTTATGACAGATGTTATGAGACATTTAGAGCTGGAGAAAATCAGATTCTCTCTGAAAAATCAGGAAAGAAAGTTCTATAGTATTTGGCAACCGTTTATCGATTATTTTAACCACAACATAGTGTGAGGGCAAGCTATAGAAATGCTCTTCTTGAAGGAAAGACTTTGTATTTTATTTTATTTTATTTTAGTTTTTATATATATACAAATATTTATTTTTCCCTGTCTCTGTTTAGTTTTTGTCTCCCCCCTTTTTTACTTTTGAAGAATGTATACATTGGGGTACGTATAATCTTTTTTTTTTTTTTTTCCCCGTTTTTTTATTTTTAAATTAATCCCCTTCATCTGTGTATTTTTCATTTTGAGATACATAAGTCAATACAATGTAAATGACCCTTTTTATGTTAACGTGTACGTGTAAACGTGTAAGATGTCTGTTGTGTCTGATGTTTTCTATGTTCAAAATGTGAAAAATCAATAAAGAGAGTTGAAAAAAAAAAAAAAAAAAAAAAAAAAGCTGTCCCACCTCCCCCTTTGTTCATTCTATTCATATGTTTGAAGTCATATCCATCTAGCTGAATATCCGCTACTCCTTTTGATTCTTTAATCCAAGACTCTGAAATGGCTATCACAGAGAATGGTGTGGTAAACTGACTTAGATAATCTTTAATATGTTCAAAGTTTGCATATAAACTTCTGCCATTAAAGTGTATAATTGAAAATCGATTAGTCCCATCTTTACGTAATTCATCATTGACTTTTTCCTCTGTATAGTATTCACAATTGATTTTAATGTTATTAAAAAAATTTCTTTCAGGGTCTATGTCTTGATCAAAATCATGCATATTTATATAAAGTAAATGACCCAACACATAGCATCAAAAATACTGCAAAGATAAATTAATCCCGCACATACTATCAAGATGAGCACATAACACACTGCATCTAAGTAAAAAGGAGATAATGTAGTCCAGCACACATCTTCGAGATAACAATCAGAGTCATACCAATAATAGGTCACTTTTCTTATTGGTCCCCAGTTCACAGAACTATGTGGGGAGGTACAAGTGTCCATTGGTTGATCAGTCCTTAGCCACGCCCGTTGTGGGCACACACTTCGCACATCCCAGGCGAGATGTTTGTGCACCCTCTGTGTTTCCGGCACCCATTTACCATTTCCATTCCACACACTCACATATACCCAAGCACAGTTACGCAGTGGCTCCCATACGCACCACAACACTCCACCCGCACTCTCCAGTACGCATACATAGTTGATCATCCACTTACACATCCACACGTTCATGCGCATCCATACACAATTCTGCAGTTGCTCCCACACACACACCTTCGCACCACCATTCACCACACCAGAGTCAAAGGTTATTGTTAACAAAGAGAAAAAAATATTTAGTCCCAGAAAAAAAAAACAGAGATCTGTAAAAAATAAAATATCAGAGAGAAAAAAGTGTTCAGTCTCAGGAAAAAAAGCGGAAGTCTGTGAAAAATGTGATGCAAAAAAGAAAAAAGTGTTTAATCTCAGAGAAAAAGCAGAGATCTGTAAAAAGTATAACAAAAGGAAAAAAAGGTTTGATCCCAGAAAAAATGCAGAGATCTCTAAAAAATATGATGTAAAAAGGAAAATAATATTTCGATTCAGAGAAAAAAGAAGAATCCGTAAAAAAAATATAAGCCAAGAAAATACAAAATAAATAAAAGATTTGTCAGTCATCTTCATCTGTATGGTTCATCTTCATCTTCATCTGTATGGTTCATCTTCATCTTCATCTGTATGGTTCAAGCTGCTCAAGCTCCTTTATCACCATCACTTTCTCAGCTTCAGGCGAGGGACCATTCAACCGAATAAGAACTTTACAGTCTCTGGTCCATGTTGCTTTGATTCTGCCATTTCTCTTTAGCAGACGCGCTTCTCTGGCTATCTCAGCGTTTTTTGCTGTGAGATGTTCGTTCATGTAGACAGATGTTCTATTGAGCTTTCTCCCCTGCATCAGTAATTCAATTTTGTGCTTGCGATTTACAAACCGAATGATGATCGAGGGTTTGGCTTTGCGGTCCCTTCGTGGAAGAGAGTGACAAGTCGCAATGTTGTTTTTATCCAAGAAAATGCCTTTACTTTTCATAAAGTTAATTACTTGCGTTTCCAGCGACACTTGGTCTTCCAGACGCAGTTCCTCTTCACCTCCTGCTCCAGAAAGCGCTGCCGCCGCGTATGTCCTCGGTTTAATATCCATGCCGCTGATTATCACATCTTCCTTTCGAGTGAAAAGCTCCAGGTCTTGGACTCTTTTTTCCAGCTTTCCAAGATTCTCCACCTTTCCTTCTAGTTCGGTGATTTTCTTTTCTTTTTCTGCAAGCTTCTCCTTGAGTTTGTGTACTTCCGTCATGAGGCTCACCAGCTCTGTTTGTTTCGCTGCTACCTGTTTCACCTCTTCCGACAGCTTCTTTAACGTTTCGTTCATTTCTTTTATAATTTCTTCCATCTTCGTCTCTTTATGGAACATTTGAGTCTCCCTTCACCAAGTTTGATCAGTTAGAAATTAACTTAATTTTGGTCTAACAGTAAGCAAACGGAGAGGAGCCGCGAGGCTTCTCTCCACCATCGTGACGGAAACAGGAAGTTCCATCACTGACTCAATGAGGTTCTTTCAGCTCTGAAAGGATGAGCTGATAAACACAAAGATGATTATTTTCTTCTGATGATTCAGTCAGTGTGGCAGGAATCTTTAAATCATCTGACAACCAGGAAGTAAAAGGCAGTCACTTCCCAGACTGACTCCAGAAGAATAGTTTCAGATCTACTGTAGATGTAAAGTGATGATGTCAGAATCTCTCTGGTCTGGACTCTACAACACATAAAAAAAACTTTGATTTGGCTCAGATTCTTTGGACATTTGTTCTCCAGGTCAGCAGTGGACGTCACCACCATGCAGCTGCTCTCAGTTTCTGATCATTTAAGAGTTTTAAATCTATACCTTAAGACCTTAACCATCAACAGCTGAGTAAACGTGTTGAAGACGACCACTCTTCAGCTGCAGAGGATCATTGTGTCTCACCTGTCGCCTTCTTGGTTTCTCTTTTTAATGACATAAAGTCAGTCCAGGTGTGACAAATGTAACCCTTATTACGATGTTATAAACAGAGCACAGGTAAGTAATAGTCAATGCTAAGAGATGGACCAGTAACAGAATACTATAAGTTAGTGAGAGCCCTTGTTGTTGTGTAATAAAAAGACACAGGCAATGGTTTGAGTTTTTGTGTGGCCACTTGTTATTATTAAACAGTAACACAATGAAAACACAACGAGTTGTTTCAAGGCATTCAATGAAAAATAACTAAAATAATAAAGCCGGCAAAAATAAAACCCTTTTTGTGTCCCAAAGTCACCGTTGGGGCCCTTGTTTCTTCGGATCCGTGTCAAGTGTGTCAGTGTATCAGTGTATGTTTGTTCTGTCCTACCACACAGTCCGTGAGGAAGGGAGACTGAAAGGATCCTTCACCACTCTCTGAGTTCAGAATCAGTAGTTTCGATGCGGCTCGCCACCCAGCTCCTGCTGGGAATCTACGGATCTCTGATCTGGAAACAATCTCTGGATCTCTGGATCTTCACACGAAACCAGCAGATGCTCTCCACTGGACGGTGGGATGTGGCTGGGACATCATCATCTAATGATGTCAAAAAAATAAAACCTGACCTACAAAGAGGTCACAGAAGATCCAAATAGCATGTTGATTATCACCAATCTATAATACTACTTCACTTTAACTGGACTAAATCATGCTCTCAAAAGGTTCAGTTGTACAACTTAAATCTTCAGTTCAAATATTAATCTACAGTTGTGAAACTATAAATACCATAAGGTGCATTTTATAATTATATTCAAGCACTGTAACTGCATTAATAACTGTTTAAAGATCTGAAACAGTCTTAAGTTACATTAGTAACACAGAAAATATCATCTTACAAAACCAAAAAATATCGCATAGTACCCCTTTAATTTTTTTAGAAAAACTGCATTAAATTCAGAGAAACTCATGGTAATTTAGAGGCATTAAGGCCTACTGTGCCTATATGTCTCCCCTTGCACCGGTAACAGTGAGAAACTGCACCAAACATTCACCTCTGCATTTACCACGAGCACACACACATCAATATTCTCACCATCATCTTATTCTATCAACATAGGTAGTGAACAACAGCTCAGAAAAATATTCTTAAGTAAACAGCTATAAAACACATTAAAACTATAATTTGCACATGACACCAAATGAGTTAGGTGGCTATGCTTCAGTCAATGGCCATTAGCATCACAACACACCGTCTATGGTGGCTATAGCACCGTTAGCACCATTAGCTTTTTTTTTTCCATGGCTATCTGCGCAGATTAACGCGACTTTTAGTTGCTTTTCATACAACCAAACAGGTTACACATGAATATAAGATGCCTTTCAGGTTAACCGAACAGGTTATGGGGTATTTTCACTCACCGAGTGATCAAGCTACGAGCACCGTTTCAGCATTTACCCTCGCCAGGTCGGCGGAAATTATCCGGTCTCACGGAGCTCTACAAAGTTTAAATGTTAACAGTATACCGGTCAACCAGTGCTTAACATCATCAAGAATCTCTACAACTCGGTTTAGAACATTATTTTCGTGTCTTACCCCGTGGATGGCAGGTTTACTCTCAGTTTGGATCAGATGGCACATGAGGCAGCAGAGGTAACTTGACCGCAGAACCGGAAGAGAAAACAAGACGTGACCCTATGGGGTTGATCACCTGAGCTCATAGGGGTTCACTAATTGGCTCGTTCAACGTAACCCTCTGCAGCAACTCTTTTTTTTTCCTTTTTCTCTCTATTTCTCCTTTTCTCCATTTTAACCACTTTTAACCCAGTTTTTAACAGTTGTTGGTGCATATAAATCAATTTCAATGAACAATCAATATATTTCAAAATAAAATGAACTATTTATGAATCATCTATTTATTTCAAAATAACATTAATTACTTTTAGAATTTTTTAATGACTTTTTCAATAAATTGTTTCTTTCACAAATAAAAAGGAATTATTTTAAAGGGATAGTTTCAACAAAATAAGGTCACTTTATGGCCTGGGCTACACAAACTTCACCTGCACAGGTCAGAACTGCTTCAAACACAAAGACTGAAAGACTGAAAGAAAGTGTCTGCAACTCAGTCTGAAGACGTTTCTACATGTTTAACTAAGTCTCCTCCCAGATGCTGATCTTTGAGGAGCTCTGCATCACATGTGACCAGCTCAAGGTGCAGCTTTGTTTCCTGTTTCCTTCAAGTAAATGTAGAGCAAGAAAAACATGAAGCGTTCCAGAGAGTGAAAACATCTGGTGATAAACCTGCCCTCCATCATTTTAGTTTGAACTTTTACCACAATGACTTTGTTCTGAGGGAAGAAGTAGGGTTGAGTTTATGTCTACAGTTAAGAGGTATGTCTTCTGTTTTTGACTGAATTTGATTTAGCAGATCTCCACATAGCTTCCCATTAACCTTTGTGTACCGTTGGGGAGGAAAACAGCCACTTGGAGTAATTTTAATTTTTTGCTCATAATGTGACCATAACTTTCACTCTGTTGCATCAAATGAACTGATTTTTGTGGAGTAACCTTAATTTTGAAAACATGATCTCAAAATCTTCAATAGGCCAATAATACACTGTGGGCAAATTTACTACCTTTCATATTGTTAGAGGCTGAAAACAGCCACTAACTTTGACTGCTGTAAAAATATATCAGATAAACACTTTTTTCACCTTTTCTTAAATCTGTTAATCAACTCCAGCCCTGATCAAAGCTACTAAATATTAAAAAATAAATCAAAATTTTAACCCTTTTAATGCCAATTTAGAAAATTAAGTCACTGATGTGGAGAAAATTACACAAAATGACCTATTTTCAACATAAAAAAATATCGGAAACAGATTTTTACCTGTTATGACAGTCTTGGATATGTCAAAGATTAGTAACATCATTGATTTTGAAGCATATTTAATTTTTGTGCAGCATCTGATTTTCATTAAAACTTTCTTTCATACCATTAGTGGCTGTTTTTGCCCCATTGACTCCCATTATAACCAAATTATTTGAATGCACAGACATGACACTAAATAACAATGCATTTTACAATTTTATTGATTCCCCCTGTTCAGAAGGACTCAAATTTTGATTTATGCAAAAAAAGTTGAAAAACAAATATTCATCTGATATATTTTTACAGCAGTTAAAAGTTAGTGGCTTTTTTTAACGGTATGAAAGTGTTAAGTGTGTCAGAAAGATTCCTAAGTCCTCAGCACACAGGACCTTATAGAATAAACTACTAGACATCTTCCTGATCTCATCAAGAGAAGATATTTCACCAGTTAGAGAATATAAAGTCATATCTGGGGAAACCACATTTCTGTTGCCAGCAGGTCTTACAGTGTATTAATGGAATTATTTGTCCATTGTTTAAAACCAGAGTCAAGTAATCAGGATTATTGTCTCTGGATCATTTCTAAAATTCAAAAGACTCCCGGTGATTAAAGTCTGACAGATCATTATTATAATGCAGCTCATTTCCATTAAAGACCTGAGAAAGCTGCACTTAGTGTAAAATAATGTGTCAGTCAACATGTCTTCATTCTTCTCTGTGTAACAAACCACAGTGACAGAGGTAAAGCTTTGTAGATGATCTCTGCTGCAGCTTTCAAGTCTCTGCATGTTTAAGAAGAACAGAGGATTCCCAGAGAGCCTGACATCCGTCCAGTCCAGGAAGCTCCTCTACACCTTCACACCTTTTTTGGTCTGAAAGAGAGAGAAGGTCTGACACTCCCCTACTCCTCTGACAGGCCCCAACCAGCCGGAGAATGTGGACAATGTCGGCTCTGCCTGCCTGGCTCACTGACTGACTGACTGACTGACTGCCTGCCTGACTGACTGACTGACTGACTGCCTGCAGGGCCATAATCACAGGTCCGATCTAAAGCAGCGAAATACTAACCAATGGGAATCCTCCCTGAATGATCCAGCTGGACATAAAACTATTTTTACACGTTTTATTAAATGTGAGATTTGTATAAAAAAACCTAGATGACCTGTCCAGGGTGACTCCGCCTCTCGTCCAATGACAGCTGGGATAGACTCCAGCCCTTTTCTTCTTCTACTGTTTTGAACTGAAATTAAACACATTTTCCAGACATTAAAATATTTTAAGTTTATATGTCTGTGTCTGTTATTTGATCCAGTCATTCACTAAAGCCTCTAATTAATTAGATCATTTCTTTTAATCGAGTCCCACCTCTAGTCTTATTATATCTGCTATGGTTCCATTGAGGCAGCAAACGTTTAATAAATAAATCCATTTATGCTGATATCATCCTGGTTCAGTGATTTATTCCTTTATGTGACAGTTTGTGCAGCAGCGTCAGAGCGTCAGGAAATAAACCCAGCCGTGTTTAAAGCACTGTCCCTTTTCAGCTTCATGTTTCTTTTGTAGGTGAAGCATAATTCCTGTGATGTCTCTAGTTCCTGTATTCTGCTTTTAAATGTCATGACACAAAGTGGGACGTGTCCATCTAAAGACACATGTTCAGGTAACGGTAATCCAGTCTGCTCTGGATCTCACTGAACCTGCTCGTCATCTCCTCTGAACCTGAACTCAGAAACAAACAAGTGTAAAAGCTGAAGTTGGATTTCAGTCACTTCCTTCCTCTGCAGTGATGATGGGGGTCATGTGGTGGAATCTGAGCTGCAGTTTAGTCCATACAAGGACAGATGGGAAACCTTCAGTCTGACACACAGAGGGCGGAGCCTCACCTGTGGGAGGCCCCGCCTCTGAAACCCCTGAGGGGCCTCGTCTGGTACCACCCTGAGCTCCTGCAAGTTACATCCTGAAAGTAACAACATGAAAAATGAAAAGATCGTGAGGTTTTTATCTGAAAAGAAAAATGAACATTTAAATGTTTTCTATGAGATTTAAATGAACCTGACAACAGGAACAGGAAGTCACCTGTGTTCCATTAAAAGGTAGAGGCATAAAGATAGATAGTCACTAAAGTGTTTAAAGCAGTAGAACAGATCATTCAAACATCTAAAACATATTAAATAAATCTCAGAGATCAGTCCTTCCTCCAGGGCAGACACTTCAATCCAATGACAGTTTATTTCTGAAGAACATTTAGAAACGAGAAACGTCGACCAAAGAGCTGAACACACAGAGGCAAACACAAAACAAAGACGAGCAAGAGGAAGAGGCAGCAGCTCTGAACGACACACTGAACTAAAAGAAGGGAAGTTTTTAGAAGAGATTAAAAACTGGGCAGTGTCTGGGTCAGACCAACGAACAGAGGTAAACAGAGATCGATCTATATCATCAGAATATGATAAAATAAGATTCAGCAGAACCTGAAGTTACCAGACACCTTGTTTATCCAAAGGGCTTCAATCTGTGTTTCAGCAAGAAAGAAATCCAACATTCAAGAGACATGAGATGTTTCTTCTCTTCATGCTGTCTGTCTGCAGACTGAGAACGTTGGTTGGACGAGACAAGCTCAGCAATTTACAGCTCTGGGATCATTTAATCAAAACCAAACCTCCAGATCTAACTGACACATGAATGTATTTACAATTATTATCCACTAACAGATCCTCAGGTCAGTCACTTTTTAGAGCTTCACTACAGTTTCATTTAAGGTACAGAGCTTTGTGTCAAAATAAATTCCTTTCCTACATTTGCAGTCGAGGTTCATCCAGGTCTGAGGCCTGCAGAGTTTTTCCATTTAGAGATACCACTCTTTTAAACTCACATCGTTGGTCCTGACTTTCAGGATTTTCTTCCAGCTTGGAAACAAATTCAGACATGAATTCCTGCTTTAAAGTGTTTTGGTTCTGTCACGTCTTCTGATGAGTCTGAGAAACAAACACCGTCCACTGGAGGAGTTCACTCTCTACAAACACTTTTACTTTTGCAGTAGATGAAGATGATTTGGTGGTGAATATTCAGAACAGTGAGACAAACAGTAAAATAAATAATGAACTAAGTTAAACTTAAATCCACATAATAACTGATCAGAGGTGATTAGATATTGTTTTCTCATCTCCAGACCTTTGGTGGAGTGGTTCAGCTCAGAGCTTAGAGTCAACCATCAGCTGAATGTGTTTCAGTCTTCAGCGGGATGAGGCCCTCAGAGGGGCCCGGCCCTCTACTTTTCCTCAAAGTTTTATGCGTCCACACGTAGAGACCTGCAGACCATCACCTCACCTCCTCTGTACTTTTGTTCCTGGAGGATTTTCAGGACTTTTAATAATCTAAACGTGGACTTTTAGCCATGAACACTCATCAGCACGTCTGCCTCTGTGAGGACAAACTCATGCATGATCAGTAAATTCCCTGGACCCTCAACCTTGTGTTGCTTTCACACTACAAGACACTAAAGACACAAGAGCAGCCAGCGATTCTGCTGGATGTTGTCAACCGTTTAAAACTGAGCAGGTGAAGCAAACACATGTGACTGGTTGATGCTTGACCACCTCAACCAGCTCAGCTCTGATAACGAAGGAAATAAGCCGTAGGTTTGCTGGTGTGAACCCAGAGATTCATTCATCCAGCTCCAGGTTCATCATCCACACAAGCAAAACAGAGACCGGACTTGGTCTCCTGCCAGTGGTCATAATGTTGTGGCGGATCGGTGTATGAACAGTATGCTGAGTGAATGTACGTCACTGTCGCAATAATGAAATTTCCCAGTTTGGGAAATTAAGTAAAATAAGTTTCTCTCTGATTTTAGACTAAAGCAAAGAACTGTCTCTAATATTTATTCATATTTATTTGTCCTGTGATAAAAGCCTGATGTTCAGACTTTGTCCTTTAGAAAGAAAAAATATCTTTCAGCTTAAAGGAGGCTTTAAGGATTCCTCCTTTTTTGGCATTATCTGTTCAGACAGGAGCTGGAGGTGAGAGCTGCCCCTTCATCTGCTGATCTAACTGGTTTAGAGTTAGATAAACTCTCCTCTAACAGCTGAAATGTGTCAGAAGTTTAAGTCTGTGACAAACTTTTGTTTTTTTTACCAACTAAAAACCCATAAATCTTCTCAAGCTTCCGGTCTGACGGGCCAATCACAGCCCTCCTGCTCAGGCGAAATCCCCGATTTCAGTCAAATCGCAGCTGGCCTTTGACAGATACCTTCTACAGCCAATCAGAGCGCGAGCCGAGAGAGGCCCCGCGGACCCAGCACACCTGGACCAATCAGAGCGCCCGCTGAGAGAACCTTGCCTTTTATGGGCAACGCCAGGTGTCCCGCGAGCGCGAATAAAACCGGTGAGGTTCGCGTTCTGGCGCCGCATTGACCGAGCACAGCAGGGGCAGAGACACACCCGCCGGACTTCAGCTCAGACACACCGAGACTCACCTGCACAGGTGAGAACCAGGGCCAGGGCCAGGGCCAGGGCCAGGACTAGGGCTGTTTCTAGATTAACTGATCCGTGTGTGACAGACAGGACGCGATGACAGGAGCCTTTATTCTGTATTTGTTCTGAATTGTGCGTCAAGTTTTTCTTTACGCGTAAACAGGAGTCATTTCCAGAAACGGTTAAATCTGGTTTAATGTCAGAGTCTGTGGAAAGAACTTGTTGGAGGAGGAGGAGTGACGTTTGAAATTAAAGTGGTGATGAGATTAAATGAATCAGCTGATTACCTCTTCACGGGATCTCTAATGTTTAGAAAGAGGAACAAACGCTATTTATTTTTAAGCAAGCTACTAAAAATGATTCTGGATGCTGCATAACTTAAGTAGTTTAATAATTAAGATTTTTCATTTGTTTTATTGTTGCTTCTTCTACATTTGCAGGTTTTAGCTCTTCATCATAATCTAAACGTGATGAGGGATCAGATCTTTTCTCTCACATGACCTGACTCGTAGGGAGCAGTCTAAATGTAAATTCATGTTGCAGCGTCCAGATGCAGAGCTGGTGTTTCCTGAATGGGCGTGTTTCTCTGTCAGAACTTGTCTTGAAGCCTTGGCACTCAGAGGTCATGGGGTTATCAGGTTGGACACGCCCAGTCACTTACTGTCCGGTCTAAGATGCCGGAGGGAGATGGTTAGAAGATGCTGTTGACTGATGAGCTGCATCTAGTTTAGACTTGACAGGGGAAAAAAGGTATGAGGAACCTGAGCGGAGTCCTTCAGGGCGTCACCCTCAAGTATGCACTGTAGATTATTAACTGTTCAAGACTGAGCTGAGGATTTGAGAAACGCTCTTGAATCTTTGAAACGAGTTACACTTCATTCATTTTAAACATTTCCTTCCAGACATGGATGACGACATCTCTGCCCTCGTTGTTGACAACGGCTCCGGCATGTGCAAGGCCGGGTTCGCTGGAGACGACGCTCCCCGCGCCGTCTTCCCCTCCATCGTCGGTCGCCCCAGACACCAGGTACGGGCTGATCCTCCACGTCTCAGGACTGCGACTGTGTAACCGCGTACATGACCGAAGCCTTTTGGTTTGTGCAGGGTGTGATGGTGGGAATGGGACAGAAGGACAGCTACGTGGGAGACGAGGCCCAGAGCAAGAGAGGCATCCTGACCCTGAAGTACCCCATCGAGCACGGCATCGTCACCAACTGGGACGACATGGAGAAGGTGAAGAAGCTGAAGTCATGATGCAACATAAAGAACTGCATTCATATTTAGGTCATATCTTAATCCCACCGAAAATCTGGAGTTTTAGATTCACTCTTATAATTAAATTCCAATAGTTAATCTTTAGTTGTAGCTGGTCTCCAGGTGAGGATCAGTCTTTGACTTTAATCCATCTGAATGATGCTGAAGCTGTAAATGTAGTGACACTGAATATCATTCCCTGAATGTTTCATATGAATGTCTGTAGCTTGATACTGACTGTCAGACTAACAGCTGTTTTATGGTGCAGATCTGGCATCACACCTTCTACAATGAGCTCCGTGTCGCTCCTGAGGAGCATCCAGTCCTTCTGACCGAGGCTCCCCTCAACCCTAAAGCCAACAGGGAGAAGATGACACAGGTTTGTTTGGATCCAAATAAATTAAGGTTTTAAACGTGTGCAAAGAACCCTTCATTCAGGCTCTAAACGCTCTCAGGAGCTAAGCCACATCTCCAGTCAGCATTATGTCACTGAACACAAGTTGCTGTGGACCCAATGATGCTAATCCCATTTTTCTCTCTGGTCCAGATCATGTTCGAGACCTTTAACTCCCCTGCCATGTACGTGGCCATCCAGGCCGTCCTGTCTCTGTACGCTTCTGGTCGTACCACAGGTGAGAACTCTAACTCTAACCAAAATGCCAGGTTCCTGCTTTTAAAAAAAACAAACCCACAAAAAACTGAAGTTGTCTGCAGCTACTTCATGTACCACACGGGATATTTACATATGTAGTGTCTTTAAATGATAGAGGAAGTTGTTCACTCACCGTGAATCTAGTCAGTGAACTGTAGATGCACTTGGTGACAAATTGTGCAGATGTGTGTAGTGATTCCTCCCCTTGTCCTTAACATATGTGGCAAAGACACTTGGTAATTCTAGTGCACTTCATGTTTTTATGAACTAACATCATGCGTTAAATGAAACATGTTTGGCTCTGGAGCAGCATCTAGTGGCCGTTAGAGGAACCACAGCTCAAACACAGAGCAGTGACATCTTCATGTCAGACCCTGAAGGCTACTGATCACTGTGACGTGAACTTTTCTTCTTCTCTCTGCAGGTATTGTGATGGACTCTGGTGACGGTGTCAGCCACACTGTGCCGATCTACGAGGGCTACGCTCTTCCTCATGCCATCCTGCGTCTGGATCTGGCCGGCAGAGATCTGACCGACTACCTGATGAAGATCCTCACAGAGAGAGGCTACAGCTTCACCACCACCGGTACGACTCACTTTAACCTCTGAGCACATACTGCAGGTGTAACCTCAGAAGAGCCCGCTGGCATCTTTACCTTCTAAAACTATTTATTTTTAAACCTGCAGCTGAGCGTGAGATTGTGCGTGACATCAAGGAGAAGCTCTGCTACGTGGCTCTGGACTTTGAACAGGAGATGGGGACGGCAGCCTCCTCTTCCTCTCTGGAGAAGAGCTATGAGCTTC
This sequence comes from Planiliza haematocheilus, assembly GCA_005024645.1. Classification (NCBI taxonomy): domain Eukaryota; kingdom Metazoa; phylum Chordata; class Actinopteri; order Mugiliformes; family Mugilidae; genus Planiliza; species Planiliza haematocheilus. The sequence continues at coordinate 67,538 of SRSE01000716.1, forward strand.
CTGATGGACAAGTCATCACCATCGGCAACGAGAGGTTCCGCTGCCCCGAGGCGCTCTTCCAGCCTTCATTCCTCGGTTTGTAACAGCCCTTGCTTTCTAAAGAGTTTAATGCAGGACACACATCATCATAAAACCACAGCCCTCGCTCACATCCATCTGCTGTAGTCACAGATTAAATACAAACTGCTGCTACAGGTCTTTGAAAGGAGATTGGTTGTTGCAGATGATTGTGGGTAGCTAGAAAAAACATCAAGATGCATACTGGATAACACTCCAGAGTAATGATTTCCTGACGCTCTGACGTCTTGCTCTCTGTGTTCAGGTATGGAGTCGTGCGGCATCCACGAGACGACGTTCAACAGCATCATGAAGTGCGACGTGGACATCCGTAAGGACCTGTACGCCAACACCGTGCTGTCTGGAGGTACCACCATGTACCCAGGCATCGCTGACCGCATGCAGAAAGAGATCACTGCCCTGGCCCCACCCACCATGAAAATCAAGGTACACTGCCCCAGAAGACGTCATCAGATTATTTAGCCTCGTTTGATCACAGGATATTCTGCCTCCATGTTTTGTGTCTCACCTGTTTCCTCTTCTCACCTGCAGATCATCGCTCCCCCAGAGAGGAAGTACTCCGTCTGGATCGGCGGCTCCATCCTGGCCTCCCTCTCCACCTTCCAGCAGATGTGGATCAGCAAGCAGGAGTACGATGAGTCTGGCCCCTCCATCGTCCACCGCAAGTGCTTCTAAACTGCTCCACGTCTTCCTCCTCCTCATCATCCTCTGCTCCAGCACGTCTTTCATCTGTTCCACGCAACTAGAAAAGTGTCTGGTCCGTCTTGTGTGAACAGACTAAAACATATGAGATGAAGCCAGCAACTGTTTACATTTTAAAGTTTGAGCTTGGCAGATCCTCAGCAGCTGACTGAACCTCTACCAGCAACCAAGCCTAACTGCTCCCTTCCAGTCCTACTGTTTCAGTCCAGGAAACGGTATCGCAGAACATTTTCTACTCGTGTCTCTCTACCTCTAATGGTCCATGTAACTGCTCATGTGTATACCTGCTTCCCTCCTCATCCATTTCACTCTGAGTCAAGGCTCTGCGTTTATACTCTAAATAAAACGCCAACGTTTAATATCTTTACTGTGGTCCTTTCTTAAATGACTTTCAGGTTTCCATGGTTAAAGTGTTTATCATTAGATTCACATGCTTTAACAAAGACCTTTACACAAGGGTGTTCTTTCCACTGGGGGGTTAGAGGGGAAACTAAACTTCTCAGGACAGAGTGAGCTCATCTCAAACTCTGAGCAGCTTCATGTACAGAATTTGCTGCTACCTCATCCTGATATTTACACCTGAAGCTTTTGAAAATGTCAAACTAACGGCTTTAAGTCTTAAAAGCTGCTGTAATGAGAAAAGTCTAAATCTGCACAAACAAAATGATAGAAAGTTTCTGTCAAACCAGAAGTATTGGGTGTTTACATGTTCCCCATGAGCCTGTGTTGGGTTTCCTCTATTTTCAGAACCTTCACATGCAATATACAGTAGCCTACTTCTACAAAGCATTAATAATTTAAAGACTCGATACTAGTGGAGACACATTTTAATGCCAGGTATGAACACAGGTACATAAATATGGAAAGGTGTTAATATGAGGACTGAACTGTTAGAGGACACAGGAAGTACAGCTGGTAGTGAATATTGTCTTCGTCTCAGATGAGGTTTGTTTCCATTGAAGACTTCATCACAGACAGAAATGAATTAAGACAAGTTCTGCTTTAAAGTGATGAACTCAGAGTGGGTGGAGCTAAATCAGCTTAACATTCAGTTCAATCTGTCAATGTGCATAAAATTAATTCACATCATTTCTTCCAAAGGTAAGAAATCTGAAGCACATTGTCTGAAAGATTCATCCCTGAAATAAAATCATTCGGTTTAAAAGCAGAGTTTGAATTAAAGAGTTCCAGACAAAAACCTGTCTGACATCAGCTGAAGACAAATGTCTTCCATTGTGTCTGTTACGCTTCATTTTCATCCAAACAGAAGCATTGAATATACTCTAGTGCAGTAAAATATAAAGGGAGGTGTCGTCTGCATCTAGACGTTAACATGGATCAGTGTGCTACACAATAAATAAGAAAATATATACAAACTTTACAATCATTAACATCCATCCATCCTGTATTTACATTATAAACTGCAGCAGATTCTTCACACTAGCACATCAGCCAAAACATTAAAACCACTGACAGAAAACCATATCAGCCCAGGGCCTTGACTCAGTTCACACTCCACAGATCCCACAGGGTCAACAGGTTGGTCTTAATGTAGTGGCTGATCGGTGTATACTCCTGTAGTTGTTCCTCTGTTTGTTACTGGCTGATCATAAGTGTAAACTGCAGACATTCATGTGTGTGCATTGCTCTGTAACACGTAATATAATAAAAAGGAGAGAAAGAGAAACAAGGCAGTGAAGCAGAGCATCCACTTCTTCCTCTTCTGGTAGTATTCCTCTTGGAGCTTCCTGTAGCTCAGCTTCTCCTCCTCCAGGTTCTGTTTGGCCTCCTGGTGCATTTGTTCCCAGATGTCCTTTCTTTCTTTATCCCAAGCGTCTCGATCTCTCTTCATCTCTTTTCTACACAACTCCAGCTTCTTCTCTGCACTCACCCTTTGCTCTTTTTCTGACTGAACCCTTTTCTCTGAATCCTCCAGTTTTCTCTTCCATTCCTGTCGCTGGGCGTCTTCGTGTCTTCTCCGTTTCTTTTCTTCTTCCTCCCTCTCCTTCTTGAAGTCGTTGTCTTTGTCCTGCAGCTGCTTGGCCGCCTGCTTCCTCTCCCTCTCAGTTTCTCTGAGCAGTTCATCAGTTTTCATCTTCAGCGTTTTCACCTCCTCCTTGTGTCTCCTCTTCATCTCTTCTTCCTTCTCTTTTAAAATTCTCTGCACTTCTATTTGTGTGAATTCTTTTGTGTCCTCGATCATCTCGGTGCTGTAACACCTGCCGCCATTTTGGCTCACCATGTTGTTGATGCTGGCCAGTAGCTCATAGACTTGTGTGCGGTTTGTGACGTCTTTGTTCTTGAAGACCTGATATCTTCCTCCACAGTCAGCTATGAGGTTTTTCACAAATTCTGGACATTGTTCGATGTAACTGTCAAACGACTGATCTTCCAGATCATCTCCTCTGGTGAAGATGATGATGGTGAAATCTTGAGACTTCCTGCCAAAGTATTTCTTGATCAGCTCCACAGAGTCTTTTTCCTCTTGTATGAAGTTCCCAATCTGCAGCACCAGTAAGAACACATGAGGTCCTGGTGCCAACATGCTGAGGCATTTACGTAGCTCCTGTTGAATTTCATCATCAGACAGAGCGGTATCAAACAAGCCGGGGGTGTTGACCACAGAGACAGGCCGTCCATCAACGTGTCCTGTTGCTTTCTTACAGGACGTAGTCGGTGGTTTGGGAGCAATTTTGGGTTTAAAATGCTCTTTACCCAAAATGGTGTTTGCTGTTGAACTCTTCCCGCTGCCAGTCTTCCCAATCAGCACCATCCTGAGAGGCTCATCATGACCTCCTCTCTCCCTCCTCTGTTTCAGGTTCGCCAGTTCATCTTTAAGCTTTGCTACCATCTCCATCTGAGCCTTGGTGAACATGTCTTTAGTGAAGCATCTGGATCCTTCAGCTCTCATCTGTTCAACTCTCTCCAACAGTTCTGGGATCTGCTGTTTGTCCTTGATGTTGAGAACAACATATCTTTCTCCACAGCTCTGACAGATCTCCTGGATGCTCTGATTGTTCTTTAGGAACTTAGCAACAGATGGATGAGTAGCATGTGACTCCACAGTGAACAGGATCATGGTGAAGTCATTGACTCTAGAGCTGAATGTGTTCTGGATGATCTCTAACTCTCCCTTGTTTTCATCAGTGAGGTGACCCACAGGTAGGACCAGGATGAAGGCATGGACGCCCTCAGGATCACAGAGGGACATACACCTGAATGATTCCTCCATCACTGCCTCCTGAGCTTTTCCATACAAGGCAGGCAGCTCCACCAGGGAAACCCAACGTCCACACACCTCTCCCTGATTCTGAACACACTCTGATGAGGTGGAGACTGAATGAAGCTCTGTCTGACCTAAAATGGCCTTGGCTGCTGAAGTCTTCCCTGATCCTCTCCTCCCACACAGAACCAGGTTTAAAGACGGACGGTTGGTTCCTCTCATGATTAAACCAGAGTCCTCTTCTTCAGATCCACCACACCTCAGATAGTCTCCATTGTTCTCCTTTGCAAGTTGAACCAATTGTGTTAACAGCTCAGGAAGTTCAAGGCTCTTCTTCCACAGGTGTCTGTTTTTACACAGTCTGATCAGTTCTTTTAATGGAGGACGCTTCATGTAGTTTTCTACTGAGCTCTCCTCTCTGGGTGTTGATATCAGAACCAGTGAATGATCAAATGATCGATCACTGAAGAGTTCCAGGACTCTGCAGAGTCTCTGTCTGTGTTCCTCAGTGGAGTAAGGCAGTAGAACCAGCAGGAACACATGAGGTCCAGGAGCAGAGAGGCTCCCACAGGTTCCTACATGTTCTCTAAGTTCATCTTCAGAGATGTTGGGATGCAGCAGATCTGGAGTGTTGATGAGAACAATGTCTTTGTCTTTCAACTTCCCCCTGACTGACAGGAAGTCTGGTTCTTCCTCAGAGTTGAACTTGTTCTCTCCCAGGATGAAGTTCCCTGTTGAACTCCTCTCAGTCCAGCTGTTCCCCAGAAGAACAACCCTCAGCTCAGACACTGAAAAGAAAATGAGTTCAGTGGTTTAAACAGTAACTTGACACTAAAAACACTCCTCTAGGGTAAAAACATCTACAGAAACATTATTATGCTATGCTAACAGACCCTGTTTCCAGTCTATAGGTGTTTCAAATCAGTCCCCCAGCAAAGTCCTCCAGACCGGAGCACCTGGTTGTATATGTCTGTGCTCTGTGCCCCTCTCTTCTTTATTCTTATAGATGGGGTTCACTGCCGACTATAGAAGCAGCAGTCCTGATGAGGCTCTGTAGACCTCTCCTTCTCTCTGAGGACCTTCAGACCAATCATCTTTTCCTTTCATTTGGTTACAAATCTGTGGTGGATGGTTGTGGTAAGTCTGTGGTGCCTTAAACACAAACGTCCTCCTCTAGAAACATGAGGGTAGTAGGTTTGTGCCACTCTGTGTATTTTTATTTATTTAAGCTGTTTTTAGAGAAGAGAGTCCAGCTTTTCTTTGGTTGTTTCTTTATATAATACGTAGCCAACAGTTAAGTGAGGTTTTGTCTCTGTGGGACACAGACGATGTAACCTATGCATGTAGCCTACAGCGCTGTGAGTCATTTATATTCTCCACCCAAACACTACTCAGCGCTGTGTCTTTCTTACCAGTCGGGTTCATTTTTGTTTCTACTTCCTGCTTCATTTTCAACAATGGAGACTTTTGCTGAAATTTGGCCAAAGACGAATCGTACAAATGTTTGCATCTCTGAACCTCCTCAGTTAACCTTTCCTCCATGTGCTCCATCTTTATTGATCCAAAACAATCCATTTGATAAATGTGGAGATGGAGAAGCAGCTGGAAATACTAAAGCAGAAACACTCTACTACCAAGTGGACCAATCACAGCTCTGTGTTGCCGTGATGGGTAGTTACATTTCTGAGAGATGCACGTCAGGCTGCAGCGTTAAGGTCTGAGTAGGCTCTGGGATGTTTCCGTAGCTACAGCATCAAATTGACGCTGAAGAATTAATGAGGCCTAGTTTTATTGTATTTATTATTCTTTTTGGTACGACCACTTGATCCTAGCTCCTCTCCTCAGGTGTTTTTGCAAATCTGGTCATTTAAGTTTGAATAGTTGCAATAAAAGCCTGTATTCGTTTGACAGTCAGTTGTTGGTTGTGGTGTTGCTGTCCCTGGCAACCAAGAGATCCCAACAACTCAGGGACGTAACATCTATAAACGTTGTAATGTCTTTATGAAGCGACAATATTTAAGAAACGTATTAACACACGCTGTCATTTAAAACACTGAAATCATGAAGTGTTAAACACTTTGAACTGAAACATGAGAATAATCTGAGTCTGACTCACTGTCAGGTGGCAGTAATCCATAGCTGCTGCTGCGCTTCACAGGAGCTTCTGTAGCTGTAAGGACACAGAAATGAAGCTTAGTGCAACTAGCTTATGTTGCTAGTGACATCATCTGTTTAAAAATGAACTGGTGAAACGAACGCATTTGATTGGTTGACGCATCATGCCTCAATACGTCATCGTTTTTACTTCTGCTGAAAAAGACTTGAAGCCTGTTGCTCTATTGCCACCGTCTCACTCTATTTCTATTCTCACAGTCTTTAGGTGGATTTCAACCTGAGCTGTGAGCTACTAGCCCAGAAGGTTCCCTAAAGTTCCACCACCTACAGGATTTTAGAGGCAGAAACTTGGTCTGGAGTCTAGAAGTAGTTTAAAAGCAAATGGCTGCCGTCAGAGAAGCCAGACGTTTTGAGTCTGCCGTCATGCTTAAATCCCAGACTGATCAACACGAGCATCAACAAAGATCTCTTAAACTCCTCATGCATGTAACTGCCAGAGGCGTCTGTAGCATTTATTGTAGCTGTTTCTGACTCTTTTCCAGATTCTCCTGCTCCATTATGGATGTTTCTCCTTGTGTCACCCTTTGTTTTTATGACGTTTGCATTGCTGCTGTCCTTTCTGTCACTCTGAACACACTATTTTTCTGCTTTTATTTTGTTAGAGAGTGATTTTGTGTTTTCTTATTTGTTTTCTTCTAGTGTTTTTGCCTCGTGGGTTCACTGCCTCGTTCATTTGTGTTCAAATCTTACACTTTCCACTGTATTTGTAATAACTGTCCTCTTGCGTCCCTCACATCGTCGCTGTTCCTCTTCCTTTTCATCACTCACTCATTCACCTGCATCATTAGTATCTTTCCCCTCATGTCATTGCTGCCCTCTGCCTCCTGTTTCTCTTATCCCCATGCATTCATTGTTAACCTTTGCCTGCATCATTGTTGATATTTTCTCTCACATCCTACCTGGCGTTTTCTCAGTCATTGTGTCTCTTCTCCTGTGTCATTTTAGCCCATGTCTCATCTCCAGTGTGCTATATCTCCCACCCTAGTTCTGGGATCATGTCCTTCATGTTAGTGTCGTTTAAATCGTTTTACCTCTAGAATAATTACTGACCTCACTTTCTGCTGATTGAAATGTTTTCTACATTCGTATTTTTTCATGTGACCTCTAACCCTAACCTCATGCATGCTAGCAGGCTCTTAACAGTGGCATTAATCTGCACTGACTGACATTGTGAATATTTAGACAGCAGGACAGCACAAAGACTGAAGCAGACATTAAATATGGTCAGATTAACAGCAGCTGATAACATCTTGGCGTGACTGAACACTAATGTGAAATAAATGAAATGAATTCCCTAATATTTGAAGTCAGAGGCCTCAGACTCACATGTTAATTCAATCCTAATAAAAGGATTTAATGCTATGATTACATATACAGTATATCTGATATAAGATCAATGTAGAGAGCTGGTGTCTGCCTGGGTTCAAGGATACTGTATGTGTCAGTTTAACTTTATGCTAAAATGTTATTATACAGACATGATGCAAGAAAATGAGCTGATATAACTTATAACAGAATGATTATTGAGTCATTAAGGATGCAGCATAAAACAAACTATGGACTCACCTGTTGCCATTATGTCACTGTGCTGGAAACATCAGAGACAGATTCAGCTGCAGAGAAGAAGAAACAGATTTTAACGTCTCTCATTCACACTCTCTAAATATTAGTTTAACCATCAGGTCAATGATGAAGAACAGAAAAACTGTCCTGGAGGTTTTTCATCTGTTCATTCTTTGCTCTTCCTTTGTTTCCATGTTTTATTTCTCTGTCAGGGCTTCATTTAAAACTTGTTTCATTTTATCTCATCTCAGTTTAGGGATAACATCTACATCCATGTCCCACTAAGTTTACTGTGGCTTTGTGTTACACAAGTAAACCTCTCAGCACGTGAGACCAACTTCAATATCAAAACACTACCACATATCAAACGTTAACATATTGTGTATGTGTGTTGTTTATTTCAGAATTAGGTTGTTTGAACAACCATGGTGTGATGGACAAAGACACTGCTCTCCAAGAAGAACATTTCTAAACAAGACAGAAGACTACTGGGACAATGTTTAGTGGACAGATGAGAGCAAAGTAGAATAGTTTGGTTTAAATGAGATGAAGCATCAGAACCTCATCCCTCCATCAAACGTGGGGGTGAAGCTAATGTCCTGGTTTGGGCCTGTTCTGCTGCATCTGGACCAGGACGCCTTGTCCTCATTGATGGACCAATGAACTCTAAAAGAAAATGTCAGGACATCTGTCCATGAGCTGAATGTGAAGAGAAACTGGGTCATGCAGCAAGACAAGGAGAACCAAGAACACAAGTGGTTCTACAAGAGAACGGTTCAAGAAGAACCAGATGAATGTTTAGGAACGGCCAAGTCAAAGTCCTGACCTTAATCCAAGAGAAATGTTGTTGTTGGACCTGAAGCAGCAGTTGATGTGAGGAAACCCACCAACATCTCAGAACTGAAGTGGTTCTGTTCTGAGGAACCAAGCTGCTGGAGAACACTGATCAGCTGGTACCACAAACATTTAGTGAGGTCACAGTAGTGACGGTATTTGTTGTCGTCCCGGTGTCACGGTACGGGCGTCACGGTTTGGTGCACGCAGTCATACTGCGAATAAGTTTTATGCAGAAATGTAGTAATTTGAGAAGTTTGCAAATACTGACAATGTATAACTTGGAAATGTAAAACAAACTAATTAGAGATGATTTGGGGAAACATTCGGTTTGACGTGTCGTAAATGTCAGGAAGACAGTCTGCTCTCTAACCTCAGCTCTAATCTAAAATGGCGTCTACAGTCATTTAGACTGAAACATTTGCTCAGTCTTTCAGACACATGTTAGATGTTAAACACTGAAATCAATCAATCAATAAACCTATATACCTATAATATCAAGCTTTCTGCTGCACCGTCTACTTCCTCTTCAAACACATGCCGTTAGAGCAGATTTCTCCAGACTGGTTTCTAATTGTTCCTTCATATCAGCATCGTGTTAATCAGCAGTAAACCAGCTCTGACTAAACATCGATCGATCTTTACCACATTATTTATTCAGTTTGACTTCAGTTCTCTTACCAGCTCAGATTCCTGCTGCGACACAAACATTAAAAACGAAAGTGAAAGTAAGTCCAGACAGTGAAGGGGAGGAGAGTAGTTGATGTTGGAGCGCCACCTGCTGGACAGAACAGAGAAGAGCTCTGCTGCGTTCAAGCATCAGCTGACATGTGCAGGTTGGTGTGATGCTGCTGGTGGACAGACTGACTGGGATTCTGTTGGTGAGCTTCCTATTTAAACCTCAAACTTCCCAAAGCAACAGAGGAGTTTTTCTCTGATCAATTACACAATCGAGAAGTTTAAACAGGATACATGCAAATAACTATATGTAAATCAGTTATAGGTGTAATATTGAGACTCATTGATGTGGTTGATTTGTTTTACAGTGTTACTAATAAAACTTGAAACCAGTAACTTCTTGTCAGCCTCTACATTTCACATTGTCATATGAGTCCAGTCTAAATGTCCGTATAGATCACTGACCTGAGATAAGTTAGATAAGTTCAGGTAAAATACACATAAAATATCAAACATAGACCAATCATATCAGAATGTTTATGGCTTTATTTGAAAAATACCATTGATTCAACAACTTCAAAACCCAATATGACATAATTCAGAGATAATGATAAAAAGTAAAAAACAAAAAAAAAAAAAAAAACTAAGGTTCACAGAAGCATCAATGAAGAAAAATAAAAAATAATATCTCAACTGCATAAGTGTTCACTTCCCTGAACTAATACCTTATTACAGCAGTCTAATGACATAAGAGTTAATCAGTTTGACACATCTTTACACTTTTTACTTTTATTTTCCGACTCTTCTTTTCTGACTGGGCATCTCCTGTGCACAACGTTCCTTATGTTCCCTACAAATGTTCTAGAGGATTCAGGTCTGGACTCTGGCTGGGCCGTTTGAAAACATTCATTTTTAAATGTTTGTTGTAGAATTCATAGTTTTATTGGTTTAAACATATGTTCTGGGTTGTCATGCTGAAATGTAAAAGCTCTCTTTATTTTCAGTTTTCTATCAGACTCCATGTTCTGGGTCAGAACTGACTGCAGCTTGAAGCTATTCATGTGTCCCTTCACCTTCACTGAAGCCAGACCAAGACACTGGATGCACCATCCTTCCTCGTGTTGGTTTTTAATAATAATAATAATAATAATCTTTTAGTCATCTTCTAAACCCGTTTAATCCTGTTAGGGGTCACGGGGGTCTGCTGGAGTCTATCCCAGCTGTCATCCTGGACAGGTCTCCAGTCCATCACAGGGCCAACATTCACACTCACATTCACACCTACGGGCAATTTAGAATCACCAATGAACCTAAGCAGCATGTCTTTGGATGGTGGGAGGAAGCTGGAGAACCCGGAGAGAACCCACACAGACACAGGTAGAACATGCAAACTCCACACAGAAAGACCAGCCGGTCCATGGATTCGAACCGGTGACCTTCTTGCTGTGAGGCATCAGTGCTAACCACCTCGCCACTCTGCCACCCAATAATAGTAATAATAATACATTTTATTTATAACGCACTTTACATCAAATCAGTTACCTCAAAGTGCTACAATGTACATAAAACAACATAAAGACTTTAAAACTTACATAAAAGAATTCAAAAAGTTTTTACATGAAACATTTATAATTTTGGGCGTTTTAGGAAACCATACATTTCCTACGTGGCTCTGTTTGTCTGGATATGTAACTGTGGTTTAGTCAGGCTTGGATGTTTTTCAGGCTGCCACCCTGCAGACACATGTGGAGAGAAACCAGCAGTCTCCAGAGAGAGTTGTTGTCTGATGGTTTTTCTCTTGTTCTAAACATTTATGTTCTTGATAATCTCACTGTTCTCTCCACTGTTTGAAGACCGTCTAGACTGTGTTCCATCATAGATCTCATGTTCTGAAGCATTTACTTTTTCCTCTCGTTCTCTTCTGATCTGCTCCTCTTTACTTCTTTTCTTTTCATATTCTTCTTTTTCCTGTTTGTACTTTTCTTCAAGTTCTTTCATTCTTCTTTCCTCCTCCTGTCGTCTCTTTTCATCTTCTTCTCTTTGTTTCTCCCACCATTCTTTTTGTTCTTTCTCCCATTCTTCCTGTTTTCTTCTCATCTCTTCTCTGCTTTCTTCCAGCTCTTTGTTAACACTCTTCTTTTCCTCTTTTTCTGATTGAATTTGTTTGTCCAACATTTCCAGTTGTGTTTTCAGATTCTGTCGATGACTTTCTTCCTCAGCTTTCTTTCTTCTGTTCTCTTCTTCTCTCTCTTCTTCTTCTTTCTTTCTCTGTTCTTGTTCTTTTCTTATATTTTCCTCAATTTCCTTCAGTTTCAGGTCTCTTTCCTGCTCAATTTCTTCTTTCTCTTTTTCCATTTTCTTTTTCATTTCTTCCATTTCTTCCTCATGTTTCCTTTCTAGTTCCTCTCTCTCTCTCTCTTCATCTCTTCCTCCTTCTCTCCTTCAGGATTCTCTCCATTTCTTTCTTTATTGCTGCTTCAGCCTCTTGCAGCATCTCATTGGTGAAGCAGCTGCCTCCATTTTCCTTCACCATGGTGTCAATCTTTGTTATCAGCTCTCTGACTTGTTGCTGGTTGTTTTTATCGCGATTATTGAACACATGGTATCTTCCTCCACAGTCAGAGATCAGCTTCTTAAAGGAATCATCACAATTTGTTTCAATGTATTCCTCAATGGTCTTCTCCTCATGTTCCAGATCATCTCCTTTAGTTAAAAGAATGATGGTGAACTTTTCTGAATTCTTTCCAAATCCTTCCTTGATGAGTTTCAGTGTCTCCTTGTCCTCTGGTGTGAATCTTCCAATCTGTAACACCAACAGGAAGACATGTGGTCCTGGAGACAGAAGACTGATACATTTCACCATCTCCTCATTGACCTCTTCATGGGACAAAGTTGAGTCAAACAGACCAGGAGTGTCCACTACAACAACAGGACGACCGTCCACCTCACTCTGAGCTTTCTGACAACGTTTGGTGACTGATGTTTGACTTGATTTGGCTTTAAACTCTTCTCTTCCTAGAATGGTGTTTCCTGTAGAACTCTTTCCATGTCCAGTCTTCCCCATCAACACAATCCTGAGACACTCTGGACTCTGCTTCTCTTCATCACCTGCAGCTGGAACAGAGTTAAAAAGCAGTTTGTTAATTGATTCTTCTTTTCAGTTTGTATTCTTCTATTTTATGTCAGTGGCTCATGAACAAAATGATTCAAAGGAGTGTTTTCCTCCATTTATTAGCTCCTGCAGAAGACAAGAAGAGACACAACATCCACACATCTGGAGTTAGCTTAAAGGTTCACAGTAGCTACAGTTTACTGTCCACTCAAGACTGTAATGTAGGACATGAGTATGGACAAAGACAGACATGAGACAATAAAGGACTTACAGGAGACTTGGTTCTTTTTCAGCTTCTCAAGTTGTAAGACTTTATCCATCTGAGCCTGAGCAAATGTTCCTGTTGTGTAGCAGCTTGGTCCATCATTGGACAGTCTAACCTTTACTACAGTCTCCAACAGTTCTGGGATCTGCTGTTTGTTCTTGATGTTGAGAATAAAATATCTTCCTCCAAAACGTTGACGGATCTCCTGGATGTCTCTGTCTCTTTCTACAAAGTTAACAACAGCTGGATGAGTTGGATCTGACTCCACAGTGAACAGAATGATGGTGAAGTCATTGACTCTAGAGCTGAATGTGTTCTGGATGATCTCTAACTCTCCCTTGTCTTCATCAGTGAGGTGACCCACAGGTAGGACCAGGATGAAGGCATGGACGCCCTCAGGATCACAGAGGGACATACACCTGAATGATTCCTCCATCACTGCCTCCTGAGCTTTTCCATACAAGGCAGGCAGCTCCACCAGGGAAACCCAACGTCCACACACCTCTCCCTGATTCTGAACACACTCTGATGAGTTGGAGACTGAATGAAGCTCTGTCTGACCTAAAATGGCCTTGGCTGCTGAAGTCTTCCCTGATCCTCTCCTCCCACACAGAACCAGGTTTAAAGCTCGACTCCTGAGCTGAGCCTTTGGTTTGATGGTCTCTTCAGTGAAGGTGAGGAAGGTTCCTCTGGTTTCATCAACAATCTTCTCAATCTGCTCCATCAGCTGTTTGTGACCGTCTTGAAACATCTTGTAGCGTCTCCCTCCACAGTCTCTAAGGAGTTCATGAACAGAGAGACTCCTCTGATCCTCACGTGTGATGACCACCACTGAATATTCAAAGACATCTGGTCCAAACAAACTCAGGATGAACTTCAGAGTTTCTCTTTCCTCCTCAGTGAAATCAGAAGGCTTCACTAACAGCAGCAGAACATTTGGTCCAGGAGGACAGAGACTCACACAGCTCTTCACTTCTCTTCTCATGTTCTTCTCAGACAGACTCAACATGTCTGGAGTTTTCACCACAGTCACTGATTTTCCTCTCCACTCTCCACAGGAGGCCACACAGTGTCTGGTTGGTGAAAGTTGATGGTGTTGAAAACCTTGATGTCCAATGATGAAGTTGCCAAGTTGTGTCTTCTTGTCCTCACTTTTCCCCAACAGGACAATCCTGAAAGCAGACGCTGTAAAATAACAGAGACAAGGACACAATGATACGTATGATTGTTGATTATTACAGTGATCACATATGAACAACATGTTCAAACTAATGAGGCTGAAATCACTGAGGAATTACAATCACTGTTCATCACATGGTTCAATGAGAAGTCATTATATCTGTATAACATTTATATTTAAATAGAACAGATCAGATACTAAACTATGAAGGATTTCCTTCTATTTCTTTCAGTGGTGAATAATTGTTGGATCTATTCATTTATAAGATACAACCAAACATCTTTAAACACATGATGTGATGACTCTACTTACTGTGAGGTGAAATGTTTCTCCCTGAGAGAGAGAGATAATCAGTGATTCCTGTAATCCCCTCCAGCCCTGGTGAAAACATGACATCAATCATTTTCATCTCTAAATCAATAAAAAATAAAGTTTTTATTTCCTGGTTCGTTCTCTTACCAGCAGCTTTAACTGCAGCTCTGATAGAAGTTGATGTTTCCTTGTGTTGTGTCTGATGATCTCCTGGTAGAACATCTGATGCGTCTTCAAATATTTCATAGTCCACATGTTCTCCATTGTTCTCTTTAACTATCTGATCCAATCGTGTTAACAGCTCTGAACGATCAATATCCCTCCTCTTCCACAGGTGTCTGTTTTTACATTTTCTGATCAGTTCTTTTAATGGAGGATGCTTCATGTAGTTTTCTACTGAGCTCTCCTCTCTGGGTGTTGATATCAGAACCAGTGAATGATGAAATGATCGATCACTGAAGAGTTCCAGGACTCTGCAGAGTCTCTGTCTGTGTTCCTCAGTGAAGTCTTCAGGCTGTAGAAGCAGCAGGAACACATGAGGTCCAGGAGCAGAGACTCTCTGACAGTTTTTAATAAACTCTGTCAGTTTGTCCGTACTGGGAAGAATCAGATCTGGTGTGTTGATGACAGATACTGTTTTGTTATTAAATGTTCCACTGATCCTCAGAAAGGACTCAGGTTCTTGGTAGAACTTGTTCTCTCCCAGGATGAAGTTCCCCACTGAACTCCTCTCAGACCAGCTGCTCCCCAGCAGAACAACCCTCAGCTCAGACACTGAAAGAAGAAAAAGAACAACTATATTATTTCTGTCACCATTAGAGAGAATCTATTACTGATCAACTTATCACATGCAGCTTCAGTTTGTGTTTTAATGTGTGTATATATTTTCTATAGGAGGTTTAACTGCTTCTTTAAATCCTGTAATGTTCACCACCTGAACTGTAAAGTGTATCTCAACATTCTCCACTATCACAGGATCTTAGCAGAATGAATGAAACTGTATCATCAGACTCTATGAACTAATCTAGATCCAGCATCAGTGCTTTCAGTCTGATATGATCACATGTTCTATTAACCAACAGAAAAGTTCAGACTCAGTTAAACTCACAGAATGGTGGAAGAAACTCAAAGCTGCTGCTGCGCTTTAGAGGCTGATCAACTGTGACAGTAAAGACAAAGAGACACAGAGATTCATTCATAAAATCAGTAAAGTAACGTGTTATTCATATTCAACCCCTGGCAAAAACTATGGAATCACCAATCCTGGAGGATGTTCACTCAGTTGTTTAATTTTGTAGAAAAAAGCAGATCATAGGCACAAAACTAAAGTCATTTCAAATGGCAACTTTCTGGCTTTAAGAAACACTAAAAAGATCAACAGCAACAGCTCTCTAAGGTGTGATCACTCATTTTTAACTGCAGATGAATGAGCAGATGTAATCTGATGCATGTGTTAGCTTTGGGAAAGAAAATTCACAGGGTGATTTCATAATTTTTTCCCTCTGCTTGGTCTGGTTAGTGTTTCTGATTTCTGATAGGAATACATTGGAGCAGTCTGACTCAGTTACTACTGATGGTATGTAGCATTGATCTCATCAGGTTATTGTTGCTTACTGTTCTATGACATCAGAGGATCACATGTGTGGATGTACTAAAGAGAACTAGAACTCTGATCACATGAGGACTCCTCCTTCACTTCAATCAAAGTTCTTCAGTTTCCAAGCTTCCTGTATTAGGTCCATGCATGTTCAGCTAGCTTCTATAGAGCATGCTCAGTAGGATCCTTCTCAGTCCAGCTGGTGGAGAGCTTCCAAGACAGAGATTCACCCTAGCTAATACTTTATTAACTCTGACATTATCATTGACCTCAGCTTGATATCACAAACCAGCACTGATATAAGGTGGATTAACAACCTGGAATGAAGTCACTGAGGATTTAAGGTGGACTGAAGAGAATCTGTCAGTCATTATCAAGTGAAACTTTCTAACTCACCAGTCAACTTGGAAACATTTCAAGAAAATGTGACTTATTGTCTACAAACTGCTGGAATTCTACATGTTCATAGAAGATTTAGGAGAAACTTCACTGTTACTTACTGAGAAATAATCTTCGAGCTGATCCTGTAGAGAAACATAAAGCAGATTGATTGATTGATTGATTGATTGATTGATTGATTGATTGATTGATGTGAAGTGTGTAATCAGTGTGATAGTCAGAACTAAACATCCTGTGATTGTTGGTGTCCACAAGCAGCTCAATAACTGATTTACTTCATCTGTGTCAACATCTAGCAGCTCCACCTCACTACCTGTGATAGTCTGTGTGGACTGAGATGCTTCCTTAGACTTTACTCCAGTCATCTAATCATAAAAGCATTAATCATGAATTATTGAAAAGACTGAGCACTAAGCTACTAATAGATGTATTATTATGGAGGGGACTGTTGACATTTCAGTTCAGGTGATTTCAGAAAGGCTTCTATGTTCGGCATCTAGTCACTGATTAAAGACTGACAGCTGCAGAACTCCTCAGTTCTTTTTGGTCAGTTCTGCCATTGTTCTTGTAGAAGACTCTAACCTGAGCTAAAGATCAGCAGCACTTACTGTATGTGTTGAACATGATTTCAGTCCTGATCACTGTCAGTTTAAATCAAGAGAACAAACTCTCTGTGGTCAGATAGTAAAGTTACTGGTTTAAAAACACAGCAAGGAGGCCAGGAGTAAAAATCATTATTGTGACATTTCTGATCTGGATTAATTTTCCCTTGTTAATAAAATAAAATGAACTCTTTAATCTTAGTAGTTTCACCAGTGTCATCATCTGTCTATGTAACACTATCTTGTAGATACTGTCTGATCTGGAACAGAGGACGCTTCCTACAAGTCTAACTGTGGTATTTCATTTTTCTATATCGTATGCTATACCCTTCATTTCTATAATCACACCAGTGCTGTAACATGTGAGTGAACTCACCATAGTATGTGTTATCCATGATGTCCTGGAAGAAAAAATATAAAATCAAAATGTTGTTCACAGATTTCATCCTTTAATACTTTCTTTCCTGAGCTGCATTAACCTGTATTTAATCTGCTGTTTCTTTCTCATTGATCAGTTCAGTGTTGCTTCCATTATCTGAGCTGACTGCTGCTCTCTCTCTCTTTTAATTTTGATGTGATTGGGTTATCTTTGTTTACTTTCAGAACTTGAAAATGTCTTGATATTTTGAATCAAATTCAGGCAGAAAATCGTGAAAGGTGAAAAAGCTTTTAAACTGCACTGTAAATGTTACATGAACAGAATATTATAGAAGTCTGTGAACCCTGCTTTTTCCTGCCAGGTAAACATTTTATTCTACACATTTCTGTCTCTGCTGATCGTGTGTCAGTCTTTAATTTGGAGTCTGATGTTTCATAGTGTCACCTCTGTCCTGCTGTGACAAATCCTCATCAGTTTAGTTTTCTGTTTATCATCAGATATTGTGGTTCTCTAAAATATTTGTCCAATAACCAGCAAAAATAGATGTCAAGTGAGATATACAGACAGATATATATTCATATGACAGGAGAAGTGAATAACATTGAACCATCTTGTGACAATTCATGTTCTGCTGGGAAAAAACATCAATAACACAATTGTAATGAAATGATTTTCTCATGTTCATATAATATAGATAGAGCTGAACTAAGCTGCTGGTACCTGAGCTCAGTGACAGACAGTGTGTGTTGATGTCAGAGTGAACAGAAAGCTGCTTCCAGCTCTGTTAGTCTATGTTAGTAGAATCAGACACTCACCTGAAGATGATGATCACATGTGATTATATCCTCAGTGCTCAAGTCATCTGGAGACAGTTCAAGCTACAGCTCTGATAGATGATCCTGCTTCATGGAGCTGATACTCCGTCTGATGCAGTCAGTCCAACGTTAGACAGGAAATAAAAGTAAAAACATATTCAGACAGAATGTGGGAGGAGAAATAGATCTGATGACAACCAGGAAGATTGGACAGGAATGTCAACCATCAACATTTAACTTTACCAGTTGAAAAAATAAACACCAATGACTCGTGTGATTTGTCTCCTTTTGTCTATAGAGAACAACTACAGGTTAGTGTGTGTTAGCATAATGTTGTTTATTTCACCTGTTTGCATTAAAAATGTGGGTGTTGTGATTTCAGCAAAATAACTGAGAATCCCAGAACAGGACACAACTAAACCAGTGATGTATTTCACTCATGTTAAAGAAGAGCTGAGCTATTAGAGAGTAAACCAAGTGATGCCATCAGAGCTGTACCTGGAAGCTCATGGACTGACTGAAGTATGATGTTTAACGCCTTCTGAAAGATGCCAGAGCTCTGTTCATTCACACCAGGTTATTCTGAACTCACTGTCATGGTTCCACATGTAGAGGCTCTGTCTGCAGAGCACTGGTTAAGATATCACACCACATTACTGCCCCTACGTATGGAGGTCATCTATTTCTACACATCTTCAAGGAACATTATTATTTAACTAAGAAAACAATGAAATCATGTCATATTGTTCTGAGCAAAGACTAAGTCCATCACTGACATCAGGAGTTAGTACTGCCTCATCTATCAGATGGAACTTCTTGTGTTTAGTCTTTCAGTTGATAAGGTTCAACTTTGGACAGATGACGTCACATCCTCTACAAGGACTCAGACATTAAAACATTTTTTAATTGTCAATTGTGACAGTTCAGTCTAGAGCACTGATAGATGATCCTGCTTTATTTATCTCTATTAAATTGTTAATACCTTAAAATTAATACCTTAAAAAGGTATTAACTTCATCACCCTGAGGAGGAAATAAAAGTAAAACTCAGTTCTCAAAGAATGTGAGCAGGAAAAAGATCACATTATACAGGAATGTCAACCATCAACATTCCATCAGAAGAGGTGAGGCTGAAACAATACAGAGATTCATGTGATTTGTTTTTGTCTACAGAGAACAATTACAGGTTAGTATGTGTTAGTATAATGTTATTTATTTCACCTGTTTGCATTAAAAACGTCTGGAAATCTGAAAATGAAAATAGAAAAGAATGGTCAAGGAAAGCTGACACACATTTACTGGACTAGATGAGCTGCTGCTTATTGAGAGTTTGTGCCATAGCCTGCCTCATGGGGAGGAACAGTGATATCAGTAGAATAACTGAGAATCCCAGAACAGGACACATCTGAACCAGTGATGTATTTCACTCAGGTTAAAGAAGAGATGAGCTATTAGAGAGTAAACCAAGTGATGCCATCAGAGCTGTACCTGGAAGCTCATGGACTGAACACAAGTATGACATATGGGGCCTTCTGAAAGATACCAGAGCTCTGTTCATTCACACCAGGTTATTCTGAACTCACTGTCATGGTTCCACATGTAGAGGCTCTGTTTGCAAAACACTGGTTAAGATACCACACCACATTACTGCCCCTACACACGGAGGTCATCTATTTCTACACATCTACAAGGAACATTTAATGAAAACATGTCATATTGTTCTGAGCAAAGACTAAGTCCATCACTGACATCAGGAGTTAGTACTGCCTCCTTTATCAGATGGAACTTCTTGTGTTTAGTGTTTCAGTCGATAAGGTTCAACTTTAGACAGATGACGTCACATCCTCTACAAGGACTCAGACACTATGAACCAATGAGAATAGAATAGAATAGAATAGAATAGAATAGAATAGAATAGAATAGAATAGAATAGAGTAGAATAGAATACTGCTACCTCTTATTCTGATAAACATGTATAAACATATAGACCTACCTTCTTAGGTGACCACTGGTCCTGAGCCTTCTTACCTGATAAATAATAAAAAGTGAATAATTAAAGTGAAAATAAATGGAAATAATCAAACACACCAACTATTAATAGAACTGATAAATAGCTCCTTCAGTACAGAGACAGAAATCTGACACCTACATCAAATCTCACTGATGATCATGTGACTCAGCATCTGGTTTTTCTGGTTCTACAGCAGTCTGAAGTAGAGGAGGTCAAAATGATCCAAACACAAACTGTACTCATGATAGATTTAAACAGATTTATCTCATTACATTTGGAGAGAAAAACAACAATAATACAACTGTAATGAAATAATTTTCTCATGTTCATATAATATAGATAGAGCTGAACTAAGCTGCTGGTACCTGAGACAGTGTGTGTTGATTCTTACTCACTGAAGTTACTTGATGGATTAAGGTTAGAATCAGGTATATCTTGGGGTTAGGGTAAGGAGATTATGTCAGTGCAATAATACTGAATGGACAAACCAGATAAGCACATGTCTGATGTCTATCAGTGTGATGCTGCAGGAGGATCAGTTCTAAGAAAGAATGAAAGCATTGCTCTGATGTGTTGTGATAGTTCAGGTTGGGGGAAACCAGTTCCTCCTTTGTTTGTCTTACAAAGTTAATATCTTGATGGTGACTTGTGTCCTTGTTCCTCTTTGGTGTACGTAGGTCCCTCCTTCTTATATCATTCAGATGTGACACATGCATTACAGACGTAGGGGGGATTTATAAATGTCGTCTCTAGGTAATACTAAAACTGTCCAACTGTGGTTTGTGGCCATACATACGGTCATACACACACCTTTAAGTAGAAGTTCATAAAAAATGATTGAAGACAGTGAGACTTATTGAATCAAGCATCTACTGTACTAATAACTAGCAGTTAACCATCAGGCATCAGTTTAATTTATTACCCTTGAGTCAAAGGACAAAAATCTCCACTTCCAAAAAACAGCTATACAAACTTTTTCTGAATAAATCTCTTCAACCACTTTAACACTTTACAAAACTACCAAACATTCAATGATTTTGAGGATTTTAACTCTTTAAATGCCAGTTAGATTGTTTAAAGTCACTGTTGTTCTGTGTTGATGTTAAAGTCAGAGTGAACAGAAAGCTGCTTCCAGCTCTGTTAGTCTATGTTAGAAGAATCAGACACTCACCTGAAGATGATGGATGATCACATGTGATTATATCCTCAGTATTCAAGTCAGCTAGCAGCCTTGTTCTGCTGATGGATCAGTTCAGGCTACAGCTCTGATAGATGATCCTGCTTCATGGAGCTGATAGTCCGTCTGATGCAGTCAGTCCAACGTTAGACAGGAAACAAAAGTAAAAACATGTTCAGACAGAATGTGGGAGGAGAAATAGATCTGATGACGACCAGGAAGATTTGACAGGAATGTCAGCCATCAACATTTCATCAGAGGAGCTGGATCTTCTTCAGAGTCATTAATAATCTTTGTGAATAGTCGTCATCATTTTGTTCCACAGTAACATGTATGTGAGTGAGTTTTGTTTCTTATTGCTGTAGCTGAACAACACCATAGTGTCATTTATGTACCTGTTAAATATTTCCAGGTCCACATCACAGTTTGAAAGAATTAAAATGAACCTGAACCTGAACATTAAAATGAGTCTGCACGTTCTCTTGGTGCCTGTGTTGCTTTGGTTGCTGCTTCCTCCCACATTCAAAGACATGAGATGTTACATGTTAATGTCAGTGGTTGGTTGTGTTTCTGTGTGAACCTTGTGATAGACTGGGGACAGAGCATAGAGGATAACCAGTAATAAATAATGAATGAATGAAAATTAAAATACGTCCTGCATCCTCTAGTTATCAGAAAGGTGTTTCCATGTTTTCATATTCTTTTACAATCAAATTAACCAATCAGCTGACTGTGGGAGTTTCCCATACAGCTATAAAGATTTTGCCACAGTCTCAGTCAACCAATCACATCATTGCTGTGAAAATGTAAATGTGTCTCCTCTGAGAAGGTCTCCACTCTGACCTCCCTCCATCCCATCCACCTCCAGTGTATTCTGAACATGCCTGTACCTCCTCCTCAATAAATCATGACTGGGTCTAATCACCAAAGACTTTAACATTTCTTTCTGTTGTTCACGTTACTGAATAAATCTCTCCTGAATGAAATATATTCATGATACAGGTCGTCACACTTTCTGATGGAAACTGAACTAAAGGTCACACTTTAATATATATTGAGGAATATAGTGAATGAAGTATGGAAAAGATCTGTTTGATGAATTCTAGATGCAGAACAAGAATGTGTGTTTTTTGTTCTGTGATTTATTTATAGATCAGCAAAAAACAAAGTCATTTCTCCTGCACTGAATGAAATAATAATGAACCCTCTGATTAGCATAGTGGTCCTACAATAAACCTACACATATATAAAATAAAAGCATTATTACAATATATTCATGTTATTCTATAAGGAATAATACAAATGATTATTTGTAATAATAAATTAAATGTTTTCACCTCAAAGTCAGTCATACCAGTAGATCTACACAACATTTACAACTTTAACTCTTCATGTCAGTTAATCCAAATCCAAATAGTCTTAGTAGTTTCTAAAGTATTCACTACAGGAAATTACTCCCAGTTCAAAGCCTGATTTTGCTGTTGAGACGGTTCAGCTCAGTCTGGATGCACAGAGGATCAGGGGCTCAGAGGTTGATTCCTATATTGTTAATTCATAATAGCGTGCTTTACATTTCAGATGTTCTCCATTGTTCTCCTTCAACATTTGGACCAAGCGTGTAAACAGCTCTGAATGTTCAAGATTTTTCCTCCACAGAAATCTGTAGCGACACATTTTGATGAGATCCTTTAAGGGTGGATGAAGCCTGAACTTCTGCATGAAGCCAGGCCCCTTCTTCTTGGGTGTTGATATCAGAACCAGTGAATGATCAAACGGTCGATCACCAAAGAGTTGCAGGACTCTGCAGAGTCTCTGTCTGTGTTCCTCAGTGAAGTCTTCAGGCTGTAGAACCAGCAGGAACACATGAGGTCCAGGAGCAGAGACCTTCACGCATGTTTCTATGAACTCTGTCAGTTTGTTTTCAGAGATGTGAGAATGCAGCATATCTGGAGTGTTGACCAGAACTATTTCTTTCTCTCTGAACAGTCCTCTGACTGGTTGTAAGTCTAGATCTTCCTCCGTGCTGAACACAGGAACTTCCATGATGAAGTTTGCGACTGCTTGTCTCTCAGACCGGCTGTTTCCCAGCAGAACCACCCTGATCTCAGACACTGAAAAGGAAACACTGATCAGAGGATCACAGTTAAGGTTTCACAGTCTTTCTCTGGGTCTGGTGTAAAAGTGGGAGTTTGGAGAGACTTTTTTTTTACAAAAAAAAACGTAAATAAAGACATGAAGCTTAATAAAAGGGTGATCTCCTTTATCTACATTTCTTAGGGTATAGATATAGCAGTCAATATATGGACTGACAAAAGCAGAACAAGGAAATTGTTAGAATTTAGATTATGAATCTCAATTAAAATAAAATAATACATTTCATCTCAATGACATACTAAAAACTGTAAACTAATTTATTCTGTCAGGTTAATGCACCTTTCTGTCATCTTCTCTATGAAGTTGACATGCTGACTGACAATCCTGAAATGTAATATATAAAATGTTATAGTGTGTATGCACTGTGACTTGAGAAGAACATTTCTCAGTCATTAAGTTGTGTAGAGACATCAGAGGTTCGATGTATGGAAAGAAATAACTCAGAATTAAGTTACATGCACCGGATTGTGCACCGGATTCAGAAAGGTATCTGGACTAAGGGTAACTGCAGTACTCTGTTACACTTTTAAACACTTACTTCTCTAACTTTACTCAGGTTTATGCTTCACCATACACAGATCATCAAATATCTCCCTTTGAAAATCCAAATTGTTTGCTTTTTGTCAGTTCTTCATGTTCATGACTACAGTGATATATTTACAGTCAAACTCACTGTCAGGCTGCTGCAGGTTGTTACCATCACTGTGCTGGCTGCTGATGTTCAGCAGTTGCACATCATCTGTGAATACTAACAGAAACACACAGTTATTGTAAAGTTGGAGCCTTTATGATCTTAAATCACACTTTGGTTTCAGACACACATGATTACTCACATTCAGGTGGCAGTAAGTCATATGTGCTGCTGCTGCAGGCGCCTGTGACTGTAAATGAACAGAAATGTACACTGTCATTTATTTATTATTAGTGATCTTTAAACCTTTAAGATGCTACAAATATACATTAAATGTGAACAACAACAAATAGAAATGTCTCTCACTTCAGTTTAAAGCTACAGTTTATACACAACTTTTGTCAGGAAGTTAAGGTAGTTAAATAAACACTGCTGTAT
Organism: Planiliza haematocheilus; assembly: GCA_005024645.1. Taxonomy (NCBI): domain Eukaryota; kingdom Metazoa; phylum Chordata; class Actinopteri; order Mugiliformes; family Mugilidae; genus Planiliza; species Planiliza haematocheilus. The sequence continues at coordinate 91,862 of SRSE01000716.1, forward strand.
GACAGCTTGTTTTTATTCTTTCAGCAATCCCAGTGTAATAATAATCTGCATGACATCTAGAAACTGTCAGATTGAACAATGGTTTTCAGCATCTTAACCCAGACAATGCCACCAGTAACCACTAGATGGCGGCCATTCAGCAGTTCAACAGCTCAGCCCAGAAAGACAAGCCTGTAAATAAGAGGCTGTTACTATATCTGAACAATACAGTGACTCCTCACAATCATCTGATTCAGTTCATGGTATTTCATTGTAGGTGCAGCAGCAGCTTCACAATAATGAGCAGTCGTTCTGGGGATGATATGTTTTACACTGTCACTGAAATCAGACATGTTCAAGTTTAGTTCCCTCTCCTCTCCTCTCCTCTCCACTCCACCCTAACCCCTAACCCCTTCATCCTAACCCTAACCCCTAACCCCTTCAGCCTAACCCTAACCCTCCACTGTAACTCACTGTCTTCTTCATTGTCTTCTTGCAGTTGTTCATAGCTGTCGTTGCTTCTTTTTGGAGGTTGGACATCATATGTGACTGTAAGGAAACACAAGTGTTTGCTTTCAGTCGTTCACATGAACTTTAATGTGCTTATGTAACATGATTCATTAAATATATCTAAATAATGAACAGCTAGTGCACATGTCTTGACTCACCAGATGATTCAGCCATACTGTTCCTCTGCTGGAAACCTGTAAGTGAGGAGGACAAGCTGTTAACAGTTACAGGTATTATAAGAAATATATCAGTCTATCATAGTAGAAGATTTAAAACACAATGAACCATTTTAGTTTAATACATTTCTCTTGCACCTTGTTTACTGTTACTAAGGGAGACTTGCAAAGTAGGAAGTGCATTGTACATGTTAGCATCTTGAATAGCATCACACACCTAAGTAATGGATGCTCAGTCAGTTCAGACCTGGAGCTACCCTGACCCTCCCCCTAACTCTCGACCTAACCATCTAACCCTAACCATCTGACCCTAACTCTCGACCTAACCATCTAACCTAACCATCTAACCCTAACCCTAACCTGCTTTACATCAGCTCCTGGTTTGTTTAACAGTGCCAGTGGGAAATGAATCCAAGAGCGTTGTCCAGTATGGAGAAAAATAATTAGGAACAACAAGTGGAAAACAATTAAGACATTATCTAAACGGTGGCTGGTGGCCAGGTTTGATTTAATGACACAGAGTAACTGCACTATGGCCCGGCTGCAGTCTCTTATCTGTAAATATACAGTTCACCTTTATTTTGGACTCTGGACTCTGTGGCTGTTTGGTTCGCTGATCTATTAACCAGCAAACAAATGAGTAATGCTGAAGTTCTCACATCCATCAGAAGCAGAAACAGAAGCGTTTTAAGAGGGTGACTGATCTTTGAAAGCATTACCTGTAAATGAACCATTTATGGAAAATATCAGCACTGACTTGAACAGCAGACTACAGGTAGATATGGCAGAAGATGAATGTAATGAATGTTCACTTTCCTCTTTCTATTTGATCGAGTCCCAAACTAAAGATTTGACAGTTTTAGACAGTTTCTGGTGTTTTATAGGTTCAGCTGCTTCTCCTCACATAGAATAGATTTAGAAGATCTGCAGAGGATGGTGTCAAATTCAAATTAATGCCAAGACGTTCACTTAGCTGCATGTCAGAAGATGATCTTATGGAAACCCCATCAACCTCTATTCAGCAAATCCAGATTACAACAGGTCTTTATTAACTTTCTGAGCATCTGCATCATAGTGGCATGAATTATTGAATCAGATCACACCTGGCCACCTTAGAGTCCAGGTGTGAACACTGATCTGGTCTCTAGAGTCCAGGTTAAACAGGTCCAGGTGTGAACACTGATCTGGTCTCTAGAGTCCAGGTTAAACAGGTCCAGGTGTGAACACTGATCTGGTCTCTAGAGTCCAGGTTAAACAGGTCCAGGTGTGAACACTGATCTGGTCTCTAGAGTCCAGGTGTGAACACTGATCTGGTCTCTAGAGTCCAGGTGTGAACACTGATCTGGTGTCAGTCCACATGTGGAGGTGGTCTGGGACACATGTGACCTCCTTCCTTTGGTAGAGTGAACACACAATGAGTCCTGGGTCACATTAAAGACCAGCTACTCACCAGGACTGATCTGAGGAAGAGGAGGAGAACTCATTCATTCATCCACTGGTAGAAATGATCACATGAATCAGTGACGTCTCAGTGGAAGAAGCTGCTGGACATTTGCTTTTAAAGACAAAGTTAATATTATAGTTCCAGCTCCATCTGAACAGCTGATACTCACCTGGAGGATGAATAACAAGGACACAGTTGGTTTATTTACTGTTAAACACGTCCATCTAAGCTCTGAAGTGATAAATGAAACCATGTGTGAGACCTGCAGCATTAAACTAAAATGTTTGTTTGCACAGACTCAGTATCCATCATCTAATGCAGTTAAATGCAGCTATTTTACATTTTCAGAAATCACAAAGAAGACATAGGATTATGTTCCTAATAGTCTGCTCCCCTCGTTCATGTAACCTGGGACCCTCTGAATATAATGCATCTGTCTGATTCCACCTTTAACTAAAACCACAGTAAACATTTAATTAATCATTTAATTAAACACCAGATATAAATTGAACCAAACAGTCTCTACTCACCTAAACCTTCTCTGCAGACTCATACAGGACGACTCAGAGCAGACTGATGGAGCCTCACAGAGAGCTGAGTTAATGAATCAAATGATTGAAAGGTTTTAATTTAAATATTAATCTGTCGGCATTTTACATCCAGTTTCCTGAAAAACAGCCGTCTCTGTTTTCTTGTCACCGTTAATATGTTATTTCATTAACATTTAGACGCTCAAATATTAACCACATGACAAGGATGGACATGAAGAAAAGCTGCTGACAGGAGCTTTATGTACGACACAGAGACGTCAACAGCGTGTCTATCAAATGAAGCTGAGGACTTTGAATCACCGTCTTTTTCTTTTGGGTTTATGTTAAAAAGTTTAGTGACTATCAGGTCATTAACAGACTCACACAGATAAAAACCTAAACTGAAGACACAGAGATGAAACATCCTCAAGAAAACAGAAACAAGTCCATGTGCCTTTTGTTTTAGTTTGGTTTTATTAACATACAATGATCTAGAGATGACTGAGAACATTTACAGACATGTGAGGGGTAAACACAGTAAACTGGTTAAATAAGAGTTAAATGCTATGGAAACAACCTGCAGGTAAACTAAGAGTTATACGACTGACACAGCTTAAACATTACAGCATGTAGAGCTTCAGTCCAGTGATTATATGAATGAAGATTATAATGTTGACACGTGTAGTTTGTTTGGACGAAATAAAGCATCAGATAAAACACTGAATCATAAATGTGTTGTAGAGCAGCCTTCAGTGAATCTGATATTTTATTTCATAAAATCTAAACTGAACAAAAAAATAAAAATGTAAGTTCCTTTAATGTCCACTAGGGGCTCTGAAAGCAGTCTCCATAGACCTCCATGCAGTCTGGAGAGTTTCTTTACCTCCCTCATACTCTGTGGTCACAGGAGAAGCTGCACCAGAAATATTATAAAAACTGAGAGTCTAGTTATGAGCATGTGATGTTAGTAGAAAGAAAATTAAGTCTAACTCTCTCTTTTATGTTATAGACAACAGATCTCTCTGGTCCAGGTCTCTCTGGTCCAGGTCTCTCTGGTCCAGGTCTCTCTGGTCTCTCTGGTCCAGGTCTCTCTGGTCCAGGTCTCTCTGGTCTCTCTGGTCCAGGTCTCTCTGGTCCAGGTCTCTCTGGTCTCTCTGGTCCAGGTCTCTCTGGTCTAGGTCTCTCTGGTCCATGGATCATTGTGTTTATAAACCTGGTTCTTCTCCAGATTCAGAGATGAATCCAGATGATCAGATACCTTGAATCTGAATATTGATCCAGAGTCATGTTCATGCTCCTTTAGACCAACAGAGAAGATCTGACATCACTGATGGAGACTAGTTCTTCTTCTGCTTATTCAAATAAAGATTTAAGAGAATAAAGAATAAAGATAAAGACTCTTCAGAGTGGGTTTATAGTCTCTTTAAGTTGTGTTCGGTCTCTGAAGCCTTTAAACTCCAGACAGAAGCTTTCACACACAAGCAAACCAAACCACCCTCCACTCACATCACTACTGGCACATTCCACCAGGATCAAACCATAAAAGGTCTCTGTCCTGGACCTGAATCAGAGGATGGTTCAGAGATGGGAAGCATAAACCATCAGCAGCGACAGGCCTGGAGCAGCACGGCCTCTCAAACCAGCAGGTTAGTAAATACTGTCAGCAGTTATGTAAGAAGCTTAATGACGTCTCCTGCTGCTGAGTAAAGACCTGCTGCCGTGGACTCAGGTATTTATGAGCCTCAGGGGCCACCTGGACGCCTTCACGAGGCTAAAGATGCATGTTGGGACGTCGTCCAGAGCAAACTGCACCTTAACTGAAGCCGTCTGTGAATCATGTCATGATTTACATGTTTGATCACTGAGAGCTGCAGCTGGAAGTCAGGGCCCACGCTGCACTGCTCCTGTTAAAGAGTATGGACTGGTCCTAATATTCTGGCCATTTGATTGTGTGAAAACATGCACCGATCAGCCAAAACATTATGTCCTAATATTGTGCAGGTGACTCATCAGAAGATGGACATGGTCCTTCTGAGGGTGTCCTGTTGTTAGTGGGGGGGTCTTTGAGGGGAGGGGCCTCTGTGGATCAGTTTGGGATCTAGTGAATGTGGAGGCCAGGTCAACACCTTGTGCTGTTCTTCTTCCTAAAGTGTTTTTGTGGCTGCATCCTGCTGGGGATGGCTGCTGCCATCAAGGAGTGTCATTGCTATGGGGTGCTAAATATTCAACCTGCTAAACATCAACAAGCTTCTTTAAATACCAAAGATTTCATGACTCATGACTTTTTCATGTGTAAATGCATCTAATTAAATGAGAAAGTGATGATGAGGTGAACTAAAGGCTTCTGACAGCATCATATTCAGAGATATGAAGGAGTGAGTTCTGTTATTTCTCTTCTCTTGATTTGATTCAACCTGTGAAGTTCAAGCTTCACCACAAACATCTAAATTTCTTTCTGGTTGAGGACGTCTCCGTCTCTGATCCATCCTTCAGCTCACTTTGTTTTACATCAGTCATCACTGCAGCATTAGTAGCTCTGGGACCAGGACTGTCGGCTCCATACAGGACACATGTGCTGTGGTATAACCAGAGCTATAGGTTCTCCAGGACAGCCTCCTCCTGGTAAACATGGACCTGTTGTCTGCAGCCTCCAGCTGTGGTTAACACATCCAGATGTTCCTCTCTCTTTTAAGTCCCTGTGCTCTAATGAGGAGCACGGAGCAGAAGGAGCAGCTGCTGGGCTTCAGCCTGTGGAGTTTATAGATCCCTCTCCGTTTTACACGCTCGTCACATCTGGGTCAGGAGGCCCCGCATGCCTGCAGCGGCGGGACAGGCGTCTGCGTGTCTGCCGACGGGACGGACGCATAAATATGTGGACGCGGGGACGCTGCCTTCACTGTCAGACTGTCTGCAGGTGGAGGACGGACGAGGAGGCTGAGAGACGCCAACATGGTCCCACTGAGGCTGGTCACCTTCAGCTGTGAGTCTCTGCTCCGTCAGCCTGGTTTCTATCTGTCTCTGCTTCTGTAAAAGACTTTAAATGTTTATTTGTTCTCCTGCAGTGGGACAGGATCTGATTTATTTATTAACTGATTCATTTTATTTTCCTGCATGTATTTGAGGTCTGATGTTTGAAGCTCTACAGAAACACTCCAGTCTCATGTTGTTGTGTGTTTTCAGTTCTGGCTGCTGCCTGGTATTTCACTCGTGCTGCTGGTGAGTCTCATTTATTTCATCCTCTCTGAGAACTGAGAGTTTTCATCGACAGAAGCTGGAGTTTGCTTTTAAAAAAATAATAATTATTGACTTTTAACGGTGGTTATTTTAGTGTCAGGTTTTTATTTTATAACAAATTAGAGACTCACTGCAAAAACTCAGCTTAAAAAAACAAATAAAGTTTTAAAATAAAGGATATGTTCCTTAAAATAAGACGAATGATCTGCCAATTGATTTTATTTTATTGACCAATAATTAAATAATTATTGGTAAATAAACCAGTAAATGTGCGTTTCCTCAAAGAGTCTCCAGATGTCTCCAAACTAGAAACAAGTCGATTTGATTTGATTTGAGATAAATGTGAACAGATGAGTCCAGTCAGAGTCTTTCCAGTCGCTGCTGTCATCGCTCTGAGATGGATTTCATCTCTGACTGACAATAAAACTATGAATTACATTTGATCATTAACTGGTTTTAATCCGTTAAGAGATGAAAAGGAGAAGATGCTGGAAAGAAGAAACATCTAAAACCTTCAGGATAGTTCTGCTTCTCATTTTAAACATTAAATGCTGTAACAGCAGAGCTGAGTAGGAGGAAGCAGAGTTCTCTTTGCAGACGTAGAACATGCCTGGTTTGTCTTGTTTGCAGTTCTCTCATCTTCTTTAGATTCAGTTTGTTTAAAGTGATGATGGAGGATGAAGATGCTGACCTGAGTGTCTGTGCTTTGACAGAGGGAACAGAGGTCATCTACGCCTGCCTCAACCAGACCGCTGAGATGTCCTGTGGTAAGAGAACCAGCTTTATTCCTCATCAACCCTCAAAGCAGCGTCACATGACTCTGAGTTATCTGCAGCTCTGCTCGGCCTCGTGGAGTCCAGCGTTGAGGTTCAGCTCCTGGATCAGAACATGAACATTTTAACATTTTGATTTGAGTCAAATTAAACAGACGCTATAATATAAATGTTTATCAGACGAGGTTAGAGGAGGATTTTAGTTCCTTCAGAGTCGTGTTAACTTTTTTCATAATATCTTTTATTAATTTTACACAATCAAACAACAAACCAACAAGCTCAGATGCTGTTGATGTTTAAACTCCACACATGAGTTCCATCACGTAGTCTACATGTTGTTTACATCAGTGCTATGGTTAAAAAAGATAAGAAGATAAAAAGTGTTTATGACTTAATAGTGAAGGTGAAGCGTAGTCGTCCTTTATGCAGCAGGAAGTTAGGAAAAGGAAAAGGTTCTGATTTTACTGTTTTGTGAAATATTTCTCCAAATCCTGGGACATTAAGCCCCGCCCCCAAGCGATCTGATTGGCCCAGCAGCTACACATCAGTGAGGTCTGGCTTCAGGATCATTTCAACCTAAACACAAATAAAAGCCCTGGATGAACCAATCAGAGCGACACATTCTGAACATGTGGCTTCTCTGACAGCAGCCATATTTCAGATTGACTCAGATGACGTCTCAGACTCTGTCCTCCAGACCAGGCCTCTGCTGTCTTTAAAACGATTTGTCCTCTTCAGATTCATTTAACCGACTTCTAATAAAGATGAAGCGTCTGCAGCAGCATGATGAGACTTCACAGCAGCTCAGTTAGTCTGACGTCCAGGCTGCTTCATGACGACACGCAGGTTAAAGAGTCGCATCAATAAATGAATAATAAAGACTTTTCTTTCCTCCAGACGTCGGCAGCAAGATCAACCTGGAGCACATCCTGTATAAGGTCGGCGTGGGGACCAGGTGTGGAGAAGGGAAACGCCACCCGGACGACGGACCCGACACCTTCTGCTCCTTCCCCTGGTCTGAGATGGTGGTGGAGGATCTGTAAGAGAACTCTGGTGTTCCTCAGTCTGTCTGGAGACTTCCTGTTTCTGTCGGAGATAAAAGAGGCACAGGAATCTCCCAGCATGCATTTCAGGACAGGAAACGTTCACTGTGTAGAAAAACTGAAATTAGCTCTTTAGTTTTTAAGCTGTAGATGAGTTTGGTTGCCCCTAGCGACGGCAGCTGAGGCTCATGGGTATTGTAGTGTGACCTGACTGGAGGCTCTGTCTCGTGCAGATGTGAGAACAGGAGGTCCTGCAAGGTCCCCGTCACTGAGCTGGTGTTTGGTGAATATCCCTGTAAGGAGGAGACCAGGTACCTGGAGGTGTCCTACAGCTGCGTCACCCCACCTCCTCCACCTCCTCCACCTCCTCCTCCACCTCCTCCCACCAAACCCGACTGTACGTACCAACGCGTCTCTGACCCTGAATCTGAAGCTTAAACAGGTCGATAGAAGCAGAGTGAATCTGTTTAATCTGATTATCTTGTAATAAATAAATGAAAGGTCATCTGCCTCATGGATGAACTTCACCTTTAATGACTTTAAGCTTTGTCTCCCTCTGCTGGTGAAGCTCCTCTCCTTCATTTCTTCTGTTTCTTTGCAGGTGAAGACAAATCAGCCAAAGAAGTCTGATGTCCACCGTCCTCTCTGTCCTTGTCCTCCGTCTCTTCTGGTCTCTGATGATTCTCTGCTCCAGCTTCAGCTGCTTTCAGCTTCTTTACTCCACAAGGATTTCAAGTAAATAAAAGTTGGACTCGGACACGTTTCATTTTGTGATTTCTTTTTTTCTTTTTCATCGTTGGGCTGATAAAAGTCTGTTTTTATTAATAAAAACTGAGAAATTAGTTTTATAGTTCATCTACTGAAAAGATTTGTTTCTAAGACAAACGTTAAGAAACCATTTATACTTTTAACATTAAACATCTTTAACTCAGAGATATTAGATTATTAGATTCATTCTTTATATGAAAAGTGTTGCTTCTAACATTTATTAATATAATATTGCAATTAAAGTCATTATTTAACAGATCAGGTGTGTTAATGTTAAATAAAACCGTTTTTATTTTACACAGCCTTTAAACAGCAGCTGAAATATTAATAATTATGTCATTCATCTGTCTCCACTGTGATTTAATTTAAATATTGTTTTAATCATGATTTCTCCTAAATAATGAAACGATGATGATTCTTACACATTTATGATCAAAAATAAAAATAAACATTCATAAAACACATTTTGCCAAAAGTCTAATTTCATCTGGAGATATTTTAAAGTATTATCTGTCTTGTTCAATTAATTTATTTTGTTTTAATGTAAGTACTTTTACACCATTTTCATATACTTTTGTTTGTGTTCATATTATTATTATTATTAGTAGTAGTATATTTCTTATCTGTTGCTCAAACAACAGAACAGGTGAAAAAATAAAAATCACTGATTTTATTCCGGATGTTGTAAAATGACATGAAACACGTGAGAATTTTATTTTACTTTATTTTATTGTTCATTTATGAATTGCTTCATGTTTAATTCCTTTATTTTAATTATTTATTTTTTGCATTTTATTGATTTATTATTTAATCTTCAGTTTAACGTCAGTGAATCCAAACGGTTTCGTTTTGTGATGAATCGAAAGTGAAAGTAGCCTCAGTCCTCATCCTGAGTCTGCGCCGCCTGCTCCGTCTTCCTCAGTCCGTGGTTGTGTTAGTGGCGGACGGACACGATGGACGAGTGTCTGCCGGTGATCGTGGAGGGAGACTGGGGTCAGACCCAGACCAAAACCCTGAGGAACAAACTGCACCTTTACTTCCAGAGCAAGAGAAAGTCGAGCGGAGGAGACTGCCGCGTGGAGGCGGAGGACGGAGCCCCGAGAGCCGCCGTGTTCTTCCGCTCAGAGGAGGGTGAGAGTCAGCCCTCTGACCCTGGATCAAACCAGACAAGCTTCTTTATTTCACCTTATTTCACGTTATTTTCTCTTTATTTCACATTCTGACAGATCAACGCAGACTTTTAGAAACTCAGCTCAGATTCTAAAAACATGTTTAACACTAATATTTATAATAATCATATATATTTAAACCCAACCAGCTGTTTGTTGTGTAACGTTATTGATGATCAGATCATGTTTCAGATGTAAAGCAGGTTAATAAACATCCAGGGACAGTCAGCTGACCTCCCAGCATGCATCTGGCCTGTGAGCAGCCACACCTCTTCCTGTTTACATGAGTCACAGCTGAGTTCTGTTTGTTCCAGGTTATTTACGTGAATCACGTCTTGTTCTCTGACGTGTTTGGTTCCGTCAGGATCTGAGTGAACATTTATTTGAACCGAACACAAACAGAAAGCGACTCCTCATCAGTTTCATTTACAGCAGCAGTAACCATGGTGACCTCTGCTCGTCCTCCACCCAATCAGACGTTTATGACTTTAGATTCAAACTGTTCACATTATTTCCTGATCAGTGTTTTACAACAGAAACCTTAGAACGAGTCACTCCAGCAGACGTTCAGCTGTAAACGAACTCACCTCCACGTCTCTCACATAACATGTATGACTACTGTTACTGGCACCACATTAAGCCCCGCCCCTAAACCACCTGATTGGTCCGGCAGAATCAGTTCCCATCAGAGAGACTCCAGAACAGCTTTGTCCCTCCAGATATTTGAGGGTGGAGGCGTTTCTCTGGCGTCCAGCAGCTAGAAATGTTTCCAGGAACCTGCTGAGACGCTGCTTCTTCAGACTTTTAGGACTTTTAGTTGTTGACGTTTGCTACTGGTCCGTTTTTTTTCATCAGCAGTTTAATTAATGAAACTGTCCCATGTAAAGATGTTTGACAGCAGGTGTGATGGTGGACTCGCTCACATCTCACTCTCAGACATTTTGTTGTAAACTAATTCGACCTCATGAGGCTCTTACGATCTGATTGGCCCGGTCCTCCAGGAACAAACCTGCTGAAAGAAACGCAAACGACAGAAACGTTTCCAGAGGACCTCAAAAAAGTGACAAAGCTCTGAGACGCTGAAGAAATGCTCCTCAGGTTCCTTCTTTTAGAATAAATGATTGAGTTTAAACGTCACATGGTCAGAGGACATGAAGCAGCAGGAAGCTACAGCTCATCCTGTCTGATCCTCACGCTTCATTAAACATTAAGTCTCATTTCATTTCTTTTTTTGTTCAGTGAGGGAACGAGTCCTGGCCAGGGAGGACCATGAAATCATCCTGGAGAATCAGACCATCAAGTTACGACTGACTTCTGGAGACGTGAGTATTTTCTCTTATTTAGTAACAGCTGATCTAAACTCAATCAACCAGGTTTGTTTCAGAGACGTGTCCTCTGATCAGCTGTTCTGTCAATAAATCCTTGTTCTGACTCTAATATCTGTTCACAGTGTCGTTCCAATCAGAGGTAAAACTGAACCTGGATAGAAAGTAGAACAGCTACTAAGAAACATTCAGTTACTGAAACCAAATGAAAGATGAAAGCAAAAACTAAAGACGTCTTCATGTCGTCTCCAATAAGAGCTTCAGAACTGAAACTATTTACAGTGAGAATTAAAAACCTTCTGCATCTTAAAGAGTTTTCTACATTTCTGCATAAAAATGACTCAAAGCATCAGAGGATGTCATTCAAGTCCTGAAAGTAGACAAAGAGAACCTGAAGACACGGAACAGAAATATTATCACATTAAATCATGTGGACAAGAGACTTCCGGTTCCGGTCATGCCCGAGTCAGACGCTTAAGCTGATCGCTCTGCCCGATTTCAGTTCAAATTAGCCTGAAAACAAACCATATCCCACGTGCAACTTTAAAATGACCACGAAAACGCCAACTTCAAGCCAAAAACATACTAAAATGGACACCAGAATGGGGAAAAATGATGACCCGAAGACGAAACAAAAGCAGCTAACGCTCAATGCTAACTTAACCAACAATGAGTCTGGAACTGAACAGCTAATGCTAAAAGAGCTCCGGAAATTCAGACAAGAGTCCGGGGAGGCACAACGACAAATTAAAGACTCTCAGACACGGATGGAGACGTCAATGGTCGAAATTAAACAACAGATAGACACACTGGAGGAGAGGCTGACCACTATCGAAACCAGAGTGAGTGACACTGAAGACCGGGGACTACGGCAAGAAAGAGCGCTAGCCTACCTGCTAAGTAAGGATGCTAAGCTAACCGCTAGACTGGATGACATGGAAAACAGGCTCCGCAGGAACAACATTAGAGTGTATGGAATACCTGAGGGCGCAGAGGGTAAAGAGATGATTCCGTTCATAACCAATCTCTTTAAGTCAAATCTGAAACTGCAGGAAGATATGAACATATGCTTGGAGAGGGCTCACAGAGCCATAACGCCGAAGCCGAAGCCGACAGCGCCGCCGAGATCAATAATAGTGCGGTTTTTGGACTTTAAAGTTAAACAGACGGTGCTCCAACAAGCCTGGGCCCAGCGAGATGTGGAGTTTCAGGGGAAAAAAGTTTATTTTGACCAAGACTACTCCCAGGATGTTCAGAGAAAGAGAAAACAAGTGCGCGAAGTCATTAAAAAGCTCAGGGAACGCAACATCAGAGCTCAAGCACCATACCCGGCGCAGCTAAGAGTATTTTTGGACTCCGGGGTCAAAACCTTCCCCTCTCTTTGTGAAGCTCAACCAACTCTGCAGGAGTTAGGAGTGGACGTGGACGTGGATGAACGGGACCTCCTGGAGAGGGAGCTACTACAGGACGGATGGCTGACCCAGGGCAGACAGGGGAAAATGGGTCTGACCCTGACTCCCAAGGAAATCAAGACCATCATGAACAGTGCAGATCACCTTGGAAACGACTGACGACATGGACTCCACAAAAGCTAGGAATGGAAATAGACGTGAAATGAGTGGGACATCTTAGAGAGAGCTACTACACAGATCGACACTGAAAGGTTTGACAATGAGAAAGTAGATATCTAGGTAAAATGGTAAAGGTAACATGAGTGTAGTAAAAGCATATTAAACTCTAAATGTTTACAGGCTTGAGAAAATTAAAATTAAGAGCTCGGGCAAGAGGATACGTAAGGGTTTTCCCTTCTCTTTTTTTTTCTACTCCACCTTCTTTTTTTTTATTTCTTTTTTTTATTTTTATTTTTTATTACAGACTGACTTGGGCACTTAATGCAGCAAAGTTTGGACATTGCGCGGACTGCTGCTCACACATTTTGTGTACCCCTCCCAGGGAGTCTCGTCTCCCTGCCCGGACTAGGTTTACATCAGGGGTGGGTTATACATGGACTGTTAACCATATGTCTCTTTAACGAGAGTAACCCACGGTCTTATTGGAAGTTCTATCAAGTTACCAGTTGGTTTTGGAATTTCATATGTTCTCTGTTTTACGGCAAGGTGATCCTATGCACTATTTTCGGTTGTAAATGTACCAAGACAGTTAAGAGAGAGAGAAATGGTGAATTATGTTATCTTTTTTTTTTTCTTCTTTCCACATAGTAAAAAATGACCACTCTGAAATGTGTTAGTTACAATGTAAACGGACTAAATCACCCTATAAAGAGAAAAAAAATATTGGCACAATTAAAAAGGTTGGATTGTTCAATAGGGTTATTGCAAGAAACCCATTTAAACGAGGAAGAACATGCTAAGTTAAAAAGGGGATGGGTGGGGCAGGCATTTAGTGCATCATATGAAAATCATAAGAAAAGGGGAGTAACGATTCTCTGCCATAAATCCTTATGTTTGGTCCCAGAGAAGGTTCTCCAGGACAAAAAAGGTCGTTGGGTAATAGTCATAGGTTCCATTGGAGAACTGGTATTGACAATTATGAATATCTATGCACCCAATGAGGACGATCCAGGGTTCTTTAAGGAGGTGGCTCAACTTTTGGCAGGGAACTCAAAAGGAATAATAATATTAGGGGGTGATCTTAATTGCGTGATAAATAAAAACATAGATAAATTTCCATTTGAACAAAAATATCAAATATCCAAATCCAAAACAGTGTGTAATATGCTAGATGAGCTCGGACTGGTTGACATTTGGCGTGTAAAAAACCCCAAGACCAGAGATTACACTCACTTCTCGAGAGTTCATAAGAGTCACTCAAGAATTGATTATTTCTGTATTTCAAAACAAGAAGCCCATAGAGTGGATGAATGCAACATTGAGCCCCAAACCCTTTCAGATCATGGCCCAGTGGTTATGTCATTATGTATGGACCAAAATAAGACTCGGAAACTATGGAGATTAAATGTGTCACTTTTAAATAACCTGGAGGTGGTTCAAGATATAAAAAACGAATTTAAAAATTTTCTTGACATAAATGATAATAATGAAGTCTCCCCTTCCACTTTGTGGGACACAGCGAAAGCAGTGTTAAGGGGCAAAATTATATCATTATCCTCTAAATTGAAAAAGGAACGCGAAAAAGATCAAAGGTTATTAGAAGAACAAATCAAGAAATTAGAGACGGAACACAAAAAAACAAATAAGGACACTATTTTCATAGAACTAAGTAAATGTAGACAGCAATTAAATGATTTATTAACATACAAAGCAGAGGGGGCCTTACGCTTCACTAGTCAAAAGTATTACGAACAAGGGAATAAAGCAAGTAGGCTGCTCGCTTTCCAATTAAGAAAAGCACAAGCAAGCCGAACGATACAAAAAGTTACTTGCCCAAACTCAAAAAAATTGGTGTCTCACCCCAAAGAAATAGCCAACGCCTTTTCTAATTATTATGAACAACTTTATGATTCAACAACCTCCCCCAATAAATCAGAAAAAATTAAACAACTTCTCCAACAAATTAACCTTACCAAACTGGACCAAAATGAATCTAAAGCTATGATAGAAACTATCACTGAAGAAGAAATAAAAAACACTATTAAAAAGCTCAAAAATAACAAATCGCCAGGCCCGGATGGGTTTCCCGGGGAGTTTTATAAATGTTTTCAAGCCGAGATGATTCCCCTTCTACATAGAGTATATAACTATGCGCTGAATGCGAGAGACCCACCTAGAACATGGGGAGAGGCGGTTATCTCGGTCATACACAAAGAAGGGAAAGATCCCACACATTGTGCCTCATATAGGCCAATAAGTTTGTTATGCAATGACGTTAAGATATTGAGCGCTATAATAGCAAAAAGACTCCAGAAGATCATCAACAAGTTGATTAACCCAGATCAGACCGGCTTTATACCTGGAAGACTGGGAATAAACAACATTAGGCGCACGCTTAACGTAATATCAACTGCCCAATCACAGTCTCACCCATCAATGCTTCTCGGGCTTGATGCCGAGAAGGCATTTGATCGGGTGGACTGGCTATTTCTGGAGCATGTCCTAAGTAAAATGGGATTTGATGAAACATTTATTGAGTGGTTCGAAGTCCTATATAAAAACCCCACTTCCAGAGTCCGTGTCAACGGTCATATCTCAGATAGTTTTCTATTAAAAAGAGGAACACGTCAAGGTTGCTGCCTGTCCCCAATTTTGTTCGCTATAAGTATTGAACCCTTAGCAGAACTAATCAGAAGTAACCCATTAATTCTTGGTATATCAGACAAGACAAAGGATCACAAACTATCATTATACGCGGATGATGTCATTTTGTACATTAGAGATCCCAGCACTTCTATACCTGAACTTTTAAAAGTTTTGAAAGACTTTGGTGTGGCCTCAGGCTATAAAGTCAACGAATCGAAATCTGAAGCCTTGATGTTAAATGGGTGCTGGCCATCAGAACTATCTGATAAGGTTAAATTTAACTGGTCACCTCAGGGATTTCGATACTTGGGAATAATTATTTCCCTGAATGCATCTCAACTGCCACTATCCTTCTTTGGTAGGATTGAGACAGTTAGAACAAACATTCTACCCAGACTGTTATACTTGTTTCTGTCTCTTCCTATTTGGATTTCTGCAGCTAAATTCAAAAGGTTACAAAAAATGATTTCTTCTTTTATTTGGCAGAAAAAGAAACCCAGAATCAAATTTACGCACTTGACCAACAGTAAAGCACGTGGTGGTCTAAATGTACCAAATTTGAAATTATATTACTGGGCTGCACAATTACACGGGGCAGTAGAATGGTTGAAACAAAACAAAGAAACAACATGGCTATCTCTAGAGCAAAATTCGTGCCCTGGAGTCTCACTACAAGCATTACCATTCTGCTCAAATGAGATATGGACAAAGTATAAAATTTCAAATATCTGGATGAAGTGCACACATAAGGTTTTAAATTATGTAAAAAAAATAATAAATGCACCACAGTCTATATCTAGGGCAATGAAAATTTCCGAGATAATAGATTTCAAACCTAGACATTTTGATTCAAGATTTAAAGAATGGGAAAATAAGGGGCTTATTTTTATTGAGGACTTATTTGATGGTGACACCCTGAAATCATTTAACCAATTACAGGAAAAATTTGGCTTGATATCCACAGATTTCTACAGGTTTTTGCAATTGAGAAGCTACCTGACTTCACATAAAGAATGGCAATTTCTTGCATCGCAGTCTTCTGATTTAGAAGTTTTCTTCATCAAGATGATAAAGAAAGGGGATGGTAAAAAAATTGTTTCACATCTATACAAATTACTACAGACAATTGTAGCGGGGAGCTCTCTTGGAATAAAGGAAAAGTGGGAACTAGAAATGAATGTTGTGATTGAGGACCAGATTTGGGAACAGGTGTGTGAGAATGGTCATAAACTGACCAGCAGCCCCACATGGAAAGAATTCATATGGAAAGTGAATCTCCGCTTTTTCAAAACTCCATTTATTATCTCCAAATTTGACAAAACAAAGACAAATCTTTGCTGGAGACAATGCGGACAAATTGGAGATCACACACACATTTTCTGGGATTGTCCTAAACTGAAAATGTACTGGGAGGGGATCCAGGCGGAAATTTATAACATTTTACAAACTAATATAAGGAATGACCCGCTGGTCTTTGTTCTTGGAGTGCTTCCCTGTGACTTTTTATGTAAAGAAAAAATTTATCTATTCAAAGTCATCATAATGGTGGCAAGAAAGATGATAACTATGTCCTGGTGTAAGCCATTACCCCCGACTGTTGATCAATGGAAAGAAAGGCTTCTTAGGGTATACACAATGGAAAAAATAACAGCAAAGCTCAACCTTGACATGGCCTTATTCAAGAGGAGGTGGACTCCATTAATTACTTACTTTGGACTAACATTACAGGACACCTAGATGATTCAGCATAGACACCTACAGGCCTGGACCCTCAAAAGTAAAAGGGTGTATTTCTGTTTTTATTATTTCATTTCATGAGTATCAATCACCATGGAAATTCTACTCAATTTGATTTTTACATAATTATCAATATTCTTATTATCTATTCAACCATTTATTTTAACTTTCAGACCTCTGACACTGTCATAAAAATATGGAATAACCTTGCCGATAGGTTCTCTGTTCATGCTGTTCCTATTTTTGGCGTTTTCTACTTTTTCACTCAGATATGGAACAAAAAAAATGTAAAGCTTTTAACAAGAATAATTTTGTAAGTGTGTTTAAGTATGTAAAGCTTGAAATATCAATAAAAGCATTTGTTCAAAAAAAAATCATGTGGACAAGACAGAAGACTACTGGGACAATGTTTAGTGGACAGATGAGACCAAAGTAGAATAGTTTGGTTTAAATGAGATGAAGCATCAGAACCTCATCCCTCCATCAAACATGGGGGTGAAGCTAATGTCCTGGTTTGGGCCTGTTCTGCTGCATCTGGACCAGGACGCCTTGTCCTCATTGATGGACCAATGAACTCTAAAAGAAAATGTCAGGACATCTGTCCATGAGCTGAATGTGAAGAGAAACTGAGTCATGCAGCAAGACAAGGAGAACCAAGAACACAAGTGGTTCTACAAGAGAACAGTTAAAGAAGAACCAGATGAATGTTTAGGAACGGCCAAGTCAAAGTCCTGACCTTAATCCAAGAGAAATGTTGTTGTTGGACCTGAAGCAGCAGTTGATGTGAGGAAACCCACCAACATCTCAGAACTGAAGTGGTTCTGTTCTGAGGAACCAAGCAGCTGGAGAACACTGATCAGCTGGTACCACAAACATTTAGTTGATGTTGAGGCTGAAAATCCTGAAGGTTGCAGATACTTTTAAGCTGCAGGTGGAACATGGATTGATCAGAGCAGCCTTGGTTTCACGTCATTGTACCAGATGCTGTGTTGTAGTCGGGGTCAAAGGTCAGGACTCAGCCCTTCATGGAGGTGACACAGTGAGAATAACACGTCACAACCTTTCCTTTAGTAGCTCTCCTCCATGTTTACGTCCTCTAAAACTCCAAATACACAGAAATAGAACAACCAAGCTAAGACACTAAAAGTAAATCCCACAAATAATAAATTAGAGCTCATCTTATGACCGCTCAGAGTTCTGTTGTGACCCGTTGGAGGACCCCGAGCCTTAAGTTGGGAAACCACCCACGTTAATATAAAGCAGTGAGCAGCTCCTCAAACAGTTTAATGTCATGTCCAGTAGTTTAGCTGATGAAGCGTCAGTAATAACTGTGACGTTTGGTAAAGATCCAGACTTCATGGCTCAGCTCGTCCTCTGTTGTTGTGTCAGTGTGATCTGATCAGGTGTGTCTCCTCTTTCCTCCTAATAACTAACCTGACTGACCCACAGCACAGGTTACACACAACATCATGAGGCTGTAAAATCATAAAGAGGCGACACGTCATCAGAGCGTCACCACGTTAGATTGATTAAACTCAGCCTTGTGTTGGTTAGAGTGAAAGATTTAAAGCTTAACTCGTGTTTTTATCGCTGCACGTTCATCAGACACATGTTGTGACCGTGTCTAGAGATTTATTTGAATTCTCTTTGCTCTCATTTCATTTCTGAATCATTCTGGTTTTATCTCCTCAGAGTCCAACAATCAACAACAACGTCTCAGGTAAATGTTTGCTCGTCTGTGCTGCTGTGGATGTTCACTGACGTTTATCTGAAGTCTGGTGATAGTGATGCTTTCTAATCTCTCTACTCTGACAGCTTCACACTGGAACATGATTCTTTAGAAACTTTAAACGGTTTATCCAGATAAAACAAAACAAGCTGAAACAAAGACATGTGGACTTGTCGTGTCCATAGAAGACGTTTCATCCGAGTCTTCAGCTCTAAGACTGGTGGGGGGGTTGAGGTTTAAATGGGTGGAGTCCACCTGAAGGTCACATGACTAGAGTCTGTTAACCAGGTCCAGTTTCTCATGTTTCAGTTTTATTTGTGATAAACCATGACCTGCATGACCGTGAACCTCAACCACAATCACACAGCTTCATTTTATAAAAGAGGGGATTGTTGTCAGGAGAAAACAAATCAGTGTCTGTTTCAGAACCAAGAACAGGGCTGTTCATGGTGTGTGAGGAACAAACAGACGCTTGTAATGTTCCACAATTTGTACCAGCACACAGTGATGTTGTTGTTAAAGGCGTAAAGGTGTAACACTTGTGATCAGATCAGGTCCAGGTGGAGGTCAGCTGTCCTTGTTGACGTGTTAGTGTTTGTTAGATATATCATGACCTGGATGACTGGGAACCTCACAGATCTTCATACAGTTTCATTTTTAAAGCAAGTTTGAGGTGATCCAGATTTGGAGGTCTAGTGTCTAGTAGTATTACTTCAGTGACCACTCGTGTTCTGATCTCAAACCTCCTATATGCTAATAAACACTGATATCATTTAGGGTGTGGTTGAATATCATGAAACCAGCTGTTTGCTCAAAACAGAACAATGACTCACCTCCACCCTGATAGATTTAACATGTTTGAGCATTAAAATGCGTCTCCAGTGACTGTTGTCATCTGATCTCAGTGCTGCAGTCTACATGTAAATAAAACTGCTGTCTCAGAACAGTAGCTCAGTACCTGTTGCTGTTTCTGAACAATGAACGCAGCTGAGCAATGTTCAAGTCACTGATGTGTTTTAATAGT
This sequence comes from Planiliza haematocheilus, assembly GCA_005024645.1. Classification (NCBI taxonomy): domain Eukaryota; kingdom Metazoa; phylum Chordata; class Actinopteri; order Mugiliformes; family Mugilidae; genus Planiliza; species Planiliza haematocheilus. Next base: position 111,520 of record SRSE01000716.1, read on the forward strand.
TGTTGCACAACAGTGACTCAGATGAGGAAGAGATTTCAGACTCTGATACAGAAACAAACTTCCTTTTAGTTTAATTCTCATAAAACTCAGTCAAAGCTTTACAAAGTCAGAATAGATGTTTTATTCCATTTTACTCTCTGATCCTTCCGTGTGTTTCTTCATGTTCATTTGTGCAGATAAAGAGTGTAAACTGGACTAACCTGAATCTCTTGACTGTCAGACTCATCCACAGACTCAAAGGAGACGGAAGTAGAACCTGGAAATGACGCGTCTGCAGCGAATGAAGACGGTAAAAACAAACTCTGTGTGTTTGAAGAAGAGAGAAATCTCTCTGCTCCATGCTTCATCAGACGAGTGATTTATATGTGAACTATTTAAACTTTACAGAGTTTAGTTAATCCTAAACATTTCCAGTTTAACTTATTATTCTAATTCTTACATTTACACACAAGATATTTTCAGCTGGTAACGTCACAGTCAAGACATTTAAATGATTTGTTGTGTTGGCAAAACATCTTTTATTTCATATCCAGCATCTTGAATGAAAGAACAACATTAATGAAGGCTGGTCTCAGTTTGTGGTTTTTGTCAGTTATTTGTCTGTAGAGGATGAGGAGAAGGTAAAGCTGATCTTTACTGTTCTCTCAGACTCTAAGTCCACTCCAGGCGCTACAGTGGTGCTGGGGAACATCAACAACACATCCAAGGATCTGCTGTCCATGCTGGTGGAGAACATCTCCGGCCTGGACGAGAGCTGCTGGAAACTGGAGATCATCTGGGAATCCAACAAAGCTGTGGTCACCTTCAACAACGCTGCAGGTAGAAAACACGACTCAAACACAAAGAGCTGTTCTTCAAAGCAGCATCATAAACATACAACCGCTTTCAGTTTGAGTCAACCAGGAATCTTTGACATAAAAGGTTCAGTTCTTAGAAACTGATTTCTGTGAACAGTAGAGTGGATGCTCAGCTTTACATCAAAGATGGAGATGCACTGATGAAAAGATCTTCACATGAATTTAGAGTTTTAGAGGAAGTAAATGTGGAGGTATGACTGTTTTTGTTTTCCAGATGCAGAGAAGTTCCTCAGTGTGAGTCAAAGCAGCAAAAAGCTGCAGAAACATGAACTCAGTGCTCAGCCGCTGGACGCTGCAAAGAGCGTCAGGGTGGAGCATCTTCCTCCGACTGTGCTTAAAGGTAAATAAACAGCTGTCATTATATATGAACATATGCAGAGCTCATCATATTTGGCAGTAGCAGCTTTTTGGCATCTTATTTCCCAAGTTAAAGAAGTAAGTTTGCTCTTTGATCATGTCCTCACATTGTGACTGGTTTCCTTGTCTTCCTCCATCAGTCACAGTTTTGGTCAGAAATGAATCTTCTAAACTATCGTAAAGTTAACGTCTGCTCTCAATGATTCCTTTCAGACATGCTGGAGCTGTACTTTGATAAAAGCTGGACTGAGCCCGACAGTATCGTCATGATTCCAGAGGAGCAAGCTGCCATCGTCACATTCAGTGACCCTAAAGGTGTTATACAACATGATGAAAGTCACACTTTACAACAAAGTGTCCAGAGAAACTGGAAGTTAAAGATCCTCTCAAGATGCATCTTAACAAAATACAGCATATGTTCAAAAGTATGTGGACATCCAAAAGCTTCTGTTCAGTTTCAGTCTTTCCATCAGAGCAGAGAACCAGTGATGTCGACATCCCAGGCTCTAGTTGCCTTGGTAACCCTCTTGTAGAGTAATAATCAGAACATAAAAAGTGTATGGATGGAGAAAGCCCTTTCTCTATTGAAGAGAAAATACCATCAACAACACCAACAGTGCTCCATCTGGGTTCACCAGACGCTCCAAGCTGCAATCATTGTGGTGGATCTGGATCTGGTGGTAGGAACCAAAATGGTGGATGGTGTTTCCTCAGGTCAACGTTTGAGGGAAACCACTCTGGTTTCTGTCAGCCTGGTAGCTTCAGTGTTGATGCTGTGGTCAATGTAGCCGACGAGGTTTTACAGGACATCGTGCTGCTGGACCACAGTCGCTCCCATTGGTCGTTGTCTTAAAGTTAAGATCAGTTCAACTTTTTGAATTCTTCAAATTTCTCGTTTCCTTCTGTCATCGCTACAACTCTCTGAATTTCAGTAACATTCATGCTCTCTGATCGACACATCGCTGACAGTCTTTTCCTGTGTGAACTCGTCTTTACTGATGTTTAAGACAAACATTTCCTTTCACTGGAACTAAAAAGCCAGAGTCAAAAGAAGACAAACAACTGTAAGAACACGGTTGTCCACATACTTCTGTCCATATAGTGTATTATGTGACCCAGATGAGGATCTTAATAGAAAACCAGCATCGTTTAAATTCTCTGCAGTTTCCTTGACTTTGCTTTCTTGTGTTTCTATATCGCTGTAGTTGTGGAAAGCATTTGCATCAAAGAAGACTACGACATGCGGTCCATCCCCATCAAGGTTTATCCGTACTACGAGTCGCTGGGGGCGGCCTTGTACGGCAGTGAGCAGCCAACATGGAAGATGCCTGAGCCCTTCACAGAGAGCGTTCACCTCATCATCTGGAAATTCCTCCAGGAGAAGAAGCTTTTTAAAAGCATCAACGATCAGATGCGTCCACACTTCTGCAGGGTGGACTTGGAAAATCCCCAAGTGAAACTCAGCCCGATGCCAAGTTTCCTGAGGCAACAAAGTCTGACTGCAAAAGACGTAGACAACTGGACGCGAAGCACCCAAGACGCCTTCCGTCATCTGATGTCTCAGTACTCGGCCTTTGAATGTCCAGTGAACGCCCCGGCATGGACAGCTGCAGAGAAAGACGTGCGTTCTGTCGTGATGGAAGACGTCGTCCTGGTGGTGGATGCATCTAAGGGGGTTCTGACCGTCGCTGGCCGAGCTGATGATATAAAACGAATCAGAGCTCCTGTGGAGAACATCGTTCTTAAAGCAATGATTCACATTGACCGACAGACAAACTCCATCTCTGAGGACATGGTTTTGTCCCCTGCATGGTTCTACATCCTGAAGCAGGACGGGCTGCAGAAAGCTGCTCAGGACGTTTCTCCTGACATGAGTCTGTCCTATGATGAAGGCCAGCAGAAGTTAACCATTGCAGGACTACCTACAGAGGTTTTCAAGATGAAAGCATGGATCTTGGAGAGGAATGTGAATATGAGTAAGAGGCATCTGAATATCCCCCCAAGTCTTCTGAATTTCCTCAGGAGTGTGGACCCCATGGACATGTCCCAGGACCTGTTCACATCTCAAGGCATCAGTGCCGTCTACAGCGTGGACAGTAAAGGGTTGTTCCTGCTGGGAAGCTCTGACAAAATCCTCGCTGACGCCGAGAGTAAGATGAAGGTAGTTTTGGCCACGCAGACTCTGGATGTGGAAGACCAGGAAGTCCTAAAACTTCGTGGCTGGGTGGACCTCAAACAACAGCTGCTGGACACTTACAACTCCTCAAAGAAGAAAACGGTGTCCGTTCATATCCACCCAGAGAGGAGAGACAAAGTGACGGTGGCCGGCTTCATGCATCCAGTCAAAGAGGTCAGCCGAGAGCTGAGGGAGTTCATTATGAACTACTCTAACGTTCAAGAAAAGCTTTGTGTCGAGTCCTGTGCTGTTGTTCAGTTCCTTGACAAGAAAAAAACAGATGATTGGTCCAGTATTGCCAAAGCTAATGACGTGAAAGTCTTTTTTGATCCAGAGAGGCCAAGAGTCTTCTTCACTGGGGCTCGTCTTCACGTCCAGAAAGCCAAATCCTGCTTCCAGCAACTGGTGAGCACTCTCTTCACTGACACCTTAACTGTGGACAAGCCAGGAGCTAAGAAGTATTTCCAGTCTCAAGGAAGCCTGTTCCTGTCTACAATAATGTCAGAGTTCAGCTGTGTGGTGACACTTCGCCAAGAATTTGAAGACGAAGAGGAGGAGGAAGAGAACTATGGGGAAGAAAATAGCCTTTGTTACTGCAGAGTGAAGACCTCTAGTGGCGTTCAGGTTTCTGTCAGCAAGGCGGACATCTGTAGCTTCAATGCTGATGCTGTGGTCAATGCAGCCAATGAGGATTTACAGCACATCGGCGGCCTGGCGCTGGCACTGCTCAAGGCTGCAGGACCACAGCTGCAGAGTATCAGCAACGACTACGTTGCCAGAAATGGAAAGCTTCGTCCAGGAGACGCCATCGTCACAGGTGCCTACAACCTGCCCTGCAAGTACGTGGTCCATGCAGTCGGCCCACGGTTCTCTGACTTTGACAAGAAGACGTCCGTGTCGCGTCTGAAGACTGCAGTTAAAGAAAGTCTGAGTCAAGCAGAGAAGGTCGGCTGCTCCACCATCGCCCTGCCAGCCATCAGCTCAGGCGTGTTTGGATTTCCTGTCGACCTCTGCACTGAGACCATAGCCCAGGCGGTTCGGGAGTACTGTGACGGTCATGGTTCAGCATTGACTGAGATTCACCTGGTGGACAACGTGGATAGCACCGTCAGAGTCTTGGCTGATGCTGTTAACAGAGTGTTCATTGACCTGGGACCTACCATGACTGTCCCACAGCAGGCGGGCGGCAAAGTCTCTGGAGCTGCTGGGTAATTTATAGAAAATACTGTTTTGTCTCATGTCTGTCAGCCAGTTAGCACAGTTAGCTTAGCTTAGCAGAAGACCAATGTCTGGTTTACAAGTTGCATCAATGCCAGCAGAAGTTGACCTGCAGAGAAGACAGAGTTGGGCGCGCAGCAGTAGTTACTCAGATTGCTTTATTGCTTCTTATTCTCTTCCCAGTAGATATCAGCGGGGACGAGGTCGAGGCCAAGGTCGAGGTCGAGGCCAGAGCCAGTCATCCTCGGGACAGTGGTTTGCTGGAAGAGGAGGAAAAGGAGGAAGAGGAGGAAGAGGAGGAAGAGGAGGAGGAGGAGAAAGGGGAGCAAGAGGAGGAGGAGAAAGAGGAGCAAGAGGAGAAGGAGAAAGAGGAGGAAGAGGAGAAAGAGGAGATGCTGGGTTTTGGGAATATAACCAGGGCAACAGAGGAGGTTACGGCCCCAGTAGCTCCAGCCGACCAGGAGGACACGGAGGGTAAGGTTCTCCATCCACCACGATTGGTTTTGTTCTCCAGTGCAGGATCCAGAAACACATTTTCAGATACACCAGCTAAACAAACACACCATGAGAATAAGTCCTGTTGTCTGATTGGCTGCAGGCCAGGGAAGATGGAGCAGACAACAGCTGAGGGGCTGAAGATCGTTCTCTGTGAAGGAAACATTCAGGATCAGACTGTGAGTACCAGCTGTACGGTTCCTCAGAGAGCTCAACACGCTGAAGGCAAACCAGCAAATACAGAAATATCATTAATCTGCCAATGAATCATGTCGTCAGATTATATGAACTGACAAGACATAAAAACATTGTCAAATAAATATATGAAATGATTATTTAGAGCTTCATAGATTTAGATTTATGCATTACAGACGTTCATTGCATTCAGTCAGGCGATAAAGACGAGGAGGAGGATAACTAAATGAAAGTGGAAGAGGAGGAGAAGAGAAGAAGATGTATGTCCTCCTCCATGTCCTCCTCTAGTCCTGAATGTGTGGAGTCTTAGAAGACGTCTCCATGTCTCCATCGTCTCTGTCCACATTGATTCCATCTTGTTTCATCTTGTTTTTCTACCTCCATGTTTCTGTCTTTCCTGGAAACTCCTCACCTGATGATTAGTGAAGTTACCATGGTTACCACCACCACTACCACCTCTACTCCTCATCCATCAGGAGGAGGTTTTAATCTGATCATTAGCTGAATACTAGCAACAGTTTGCGTCATAAACTCTACCGTTCTGAGTTGTGCTGTGACCCGAGGACCCTTTGTCCTTTGTGTCCACAGACCGACGTCATCGTCAACACCATCTCAGACAACATGGACCTGAAGCTTGGAGCCGTTTCCAAGGCTCTCCTGGAGGCGGCCGGTCAGGGTCTGCAGAATGCCGTCCGCTCTGAGGCCACAGCGACTACGCTGACGTACCGCGACGTCATCATCACTGACGGCTTCAGACTCAAATGTCTGAAAGTCTTTCATGTCGTTTGTCCTTACTGGGACAATGGAGACGGTCAGGCTGAGGAGGTGAGAAAGGTTGTTTTAAAGGATTATTCTGCTGAAGCTCTTAAGAACTGCAGCTTTATCTAGTTCTGTATTTTAGTTTTAATCAACCAGGAAGTGACTGACTCTAAAAAATATGAGACAAATTATGGTTAAATTTGTCCTGAGCTGAACAATAACTCCCAAGAACCTCCATCAAAGCCAATAAAATAAACGTTGACCTGTTGGCTCCAGGCGTAATTTTCCTGTTTTAAATTCTGTATATTATATAATATATTCTCAATAATCTTTAGAATAGAAAGCCTGCAGGTTTATGTTCAGATTATCAGTTTAAATTTTATTATTATTACTTGTTAGACATTATATATTTAATCCTGGATCTTGACACAGTTTCTTCCTGCTGCCTCTAAACTGGAGAAACAAAAACAACTCTTTAATGACAACTAGATATGCCAGATATTTACCTGTAATTGGAGCATCACAAACACATGCTCCTAATTAAACATAAACCCTCCACAAGACTTAAGAATTAAAGACTGTGATGAAAAGTCTTGAAGAAACCCCCTGCTTGGAATGTGATAAGAGTCTATGAGGTGCCAGGTTAGAGAAAGGATGGTTAGTTTAGCATTCAGCATTCATCGACCCTGAGTCTGACAGTGCATGACAGTCTCTCTTACTCACTTACTTTCCTACACACCTCCATGTGGAGTCCTCCAGCTGCTTGGCTGCAGCTGGCTGCCAGGTAGTTTGTTAGCAGACTACCTGGAGGAAAGTAGGCGAGTAAGAGAGAGAACAAAGGCCAAACAGAGCATTTTATATGACCTGATGACCTCAGACGTCAACTGGGTGTACTGCTGGGTCAGTTTTCACACCTGGAGGATTGTTGGACTTGGTATTTCTGGTGCTCTCCTTTGTTTCCAAGATATGTGGTTAACTTGGTTATGCATAGAGAGCTTCCATGGCTCACCACCAGGTTCAGTTCCCAACAATTATTGTGTGACTTCTGTACATCAGGAGCTGGTGTCCATCATCAGATACTGTCTGGAGGAGGCTGAGAGGCTGCATATGGCGTCCCTGTCCTTCCCAGCCATCGGCACGGGAAACCTGAGCTTCCCCAGAGACGTGGTGTCCAGAGTCCTGCTGAAGGAGGTCCACCTGTACAGCCGCATGAGCACTCCTCGACATCTGAGGGAGGTGGCCATCGTTGTTCACCCTTCCGACAGCAGAACCATAGACGTGAGTATCTGTTTTGTTGGACCCGAAACGACTGAGAACCTTTACAGTCTCAAAGCACAGTAATGTTAAAAGCCTTAATATTCTGCTGAACTCACATAAAACCTGTTGTTTCATCAGTGTTTCACCAGAGAGTTCAGCGGTCGCTCTGCACCCAGGAACGTCCAGCAGGAAGAACGTAACCGGTCACCTGTTCGTCAACCTCTCCGGCCAGTCTCTGCCAAACAATCAAAGCGCTCCTCAGGTAGCAAACCTCATTTATGTGACCTCAGAACAAACGATCAGGTCAGTTATCTTATTTTAAGATCTTCTATCTTATTTTAAGATAACTAACCCTAACCCTTAAGACCTCCATCAAAGACAGAGTCAGGATGAGTTTTACTGATGTTTGTGTCTCAGCCTCCTTCGGCCCGGTCTCGTCCCCGTCCCTCGGTGTTTACCGGATGCCGATGGGCCAGCTCACCCTGGAGGTGTCGTCTGGAGACATCACCAAGGAGACCAGTGATGTCATCATCAATTCATCCAATCAGACCTTTAACCTGAATGCAGGTGAGTGATCCTCGTGCTTGTCCACTTCCTGTTTATCAGGGACGGAGTTTAGACTTCAAAGAATATTTTATTTACAAGAACACTGGATGTCAAATTCACATCAGTTGTTTTGTTGAGAGTTAAAAAAAAATGTATTAATCAAAAAAGACAAAAACACATAATAACTCTACAGTATATGTATGTAGATTTGTATCTAAACTCCTAGAAAACATTTACTGAAGCTGATTCAGTCAGTGATTTTCCAGTTTGTGTCAGTTTCAGTTTGTTTCTGCACATATAAACCTCTAAAACTAAACCAGGTACAGTTCCATGGACGTTCTGCTCTAAGTGGGTGTTGGCAACTTTTAGCAGATCAATAATAACAGCTGATTTTTACCATGTATGCTAATTGATGATGCAATATAGGAAACCACATCATTCCTAATTCCACAATATTGTCAAATAAAAGTTACATTTAGAATCTTCATTCAGAGATCTCAGTGTTTGAAAAAGAATTTCTGTTTCTGTATTTGATTTTCCTTTTTACCGTTTACTGACCTGCTGCTTTCCTCTCATTATGTCTCAGGAGTGTCCAAGGCTATCCTCGATAGCGCTGGGCCAGTGGTTCAGCTGGAGTGTTCAAGGATTGGTAAGAATATTTTCACTTTTCAAAGAAAGTAAATTCTCAACGGATCATACACAGACAAAAATAACAGAAAGACAATAAAAATTCAATTGTTTCATATATTTAAATCAAGCACTTAGTGCCAGCATATGCATGAAATCTGGTACCGGTTTCAACATAATGTTGTTTAACTAAATGTAAGTCATACAATAGTGTGTGTGGTGTTTTTTGGTCAAGGCTCTAAAAGAGAGCCCTGTGCCTACATGTCATACATGGTCCTTTGCCTCCATCTAGTGGTCTAATGGTGGTACTACAGATAATAAACTCATCACACTATTTGTACAGAAAGGTAGCTTTGTCCTAATATCAAACATGCCTCGGTGACTGGTTTCCCTGAGGAGTTACATGCATGAACAATACATTTATGGATTCTTTAATGTGCACAATGGTAATAGAAATCTGTAACTTCAGAATTAATTTACTAAATCTTTATTCAAATTATGATTTTAATATGAATTAAAATGAAACAGAATTCATCTGGACTGTGTGATGTGTGGGTTTGCTTCCTGCAGTGAGCTCTCCGAATTACCAGCCTTGTCTAATGATCCTGACGTCGGCCGGTCAGCTGCCCAGCGGGAACATCATCCACGTTGTCGGTCAGAACGATCCTGCAAAGATTAAGGACGTGGTTTATGAGGTGCTGAAGGTCTGTGAGGAGAACAAGTTCAGATCCGTCTCCTTCCCGGCGCTGGGAACAGGTCCGTTCAAACTAATACTCTCACTTTTCCTCTGTGTCACTTTTCTGAAATGAAACTCAAACTCTGGTTTCTCTCAAACCTTTTACTTTATTTATTTTATCATCGTTAGTTGATTTATTCATCTCTGTCATTTCACTGATCTTCTGAGCAGACATGTTGTTGTTGGTTTATTACCAAATTTATTTTTCAGCTAATGGATGAGGCATAACTGAGGCTGTAGATATGATTTTATCAGAGAAATATGGAGAACATCATCTCGTCTCTAGATGATGCTGGAAGCCTGCATTACTGCTCAGCTGTTGTAATAATTAGTACAGGAATAATTCTTAAATCCAGTTAGGTCACAGATGGAGGAGCTATCACATCATGATGCTGCCACCTCCATGCTTCATGCTGGTTGGGATAGTGTTCTTCGATCTGAACTGTGCTCCTCTGAGTCCACTCTGTCTTCTTCTTCCATCATCTTCTACATCACTTATCGTCCTTGTCATCATCATCATCATCATCATCATCATCATCATCCTTGGTCCTTGTCTTCCTGTCAGGTCAGGGAGGAGCCAACCCGTCGGCCGTGGCAGATGCCATGGTGGGCGCAGTGGTGGACTTTGTGAGGAAGAAGCACCCGCAGTTCGTCCACAGCGTGAAGATCCTGATCTTCCAGGCGGCCATGATTGCAGAGTTCCACAAGAGCATGAAGAAGAGAGAGGGGGAGGAGGTGGAGGAGAAGAGCGTCCTGACCAAGATCAAAGGTTTGTCAACGAGTCTGTGGCAGGAAACGTTCATCTGCTTTCAATCTGATCTGAGGAATCATTTCTCCTCAGATGTTTAATGACTTTCAGCGACAGGTTAATCCTCATTTTGGAGCTTAGCATTAGAGGAAACACAGTGACCATACGTAGCTTTGCCTTTGTATCATTTGTATTTTACGTCCCGTGGTTTCTGTTCTTTCAGACGGTTTCACTTCGTTGTTTTCTGGATTCATGGAGGAGCAGCCGAGTGCTGAGGCTTTAGTTCTGGAGAGTGAAGAGTTTGAGCCCACGGTGTTTCAGCTGTGCGCCGAAGACAACCAGGTATGAATATGTCTGTTCACTTTCTGCTCTGCATCTTTGTTTTAAAAGCCAGTCAGAGGACTTTAATGTTATTTATTTCTCAAATGGAATTTAGAACATTAGTGTTTAGTGGGAAGCTATAGGACGTGATTTAGCCTAGCTTGGCATAAAGACTGCCTCAGTCTAAAGCATCGGCCCCCAACCACAGGGTGCTGGTCTGGAGAGCGTCTTTGAGAAAATCGCAATAAGTGATTGACATGCTATCCAACAAAATGTTTCACCACATAGAGACGAAGCACCCTGCATTAAAAGAAAAGAGTTTTCTGAAACAGAAATAAACAGGAAGACATTATTAAGAGAACATGATTATGATTTGTTGTGTACAGGATCATCACCTGGTTTGTTCTTAAGAATTTGCCTGTTTTAGTGCAGCCACAATAGTTTGTGTCTTTGTTCAGCTTCCTGAAGTCTTTTCCTTCCAGGTTTTATCACAATACATCAGTGTTTGTTTGTAACCAAAATCTCTGCAGGCTGTGACTCTGGCTAAGAAGAGGATTAATGAGCTGATTGTGGCCGAGCAGGCGAAGAGAACCATCAAGGACATGTACATCAATCATCTGTCCCAGGCCGACATCGCAGAGCTGAAAACCCTCCAGAGGGAACTGACAGTTAGCATCCGCCTGGACCGAGGATTGGAGGAGCAAGAGCCCCAAATCCACCTGGAGGGTCTGACCAGGGACGTCTTTACTGCAGAGTCTACAGTCAGGTCAGCAAGAAGAGACCAGAATTAATCATATATAACATAATAAACCTTCAGGTCGGAGTACCGACTGTAAAAGCATCTCTCTACTTTTGTTTTATCAGGGACATCATCCGGAGGGTGGAGAGGACGGAGAACCTGAAGAACAAGGCCTTGCTCGTGAGCAGTCTGGTAGAGTGGCAGTTTCAGGACCCCAGAACTGGGAAGATGGAGTCATTTGACACTGATACAAACGTCAAACTTGAGGAAGCTCTGGAGAAAAAACAAAGTGTGAAGATCAAGATCAACAAAGACATGTACACTGCTGACCCGATGCTGAAAAGTGCAGTTACATCAAAGGGTAAACAGTTGGAACTCCTCAGAAAAGATTTGAAAGGTGAGCAATGTTCTCTCCTTAAACACAATGGATTGCCAAATGATAAACATACAGATATTCATCTGCAGTGACTGACTCCACATAACTTCCTAAATTCCTACAGCTGTCATGAATGGAGACATGAGCTACAGACTGTACCAGTCTGAACATTAGAGGAACATGATCCAGGTTGTTCAAAGTGAAGTTTCTCCTCAGACAAACCTTCTGATCTTTGCAGATGATGCTGCTTTGCCTTCACACTGGGACGACATGAAAGGAGACATATTGAAGCTGTTTCCTGTCACTCTGGGCTCTAAGGAATACAACGATGTGGAGGCGGAGCTTAAAAAGACCGGCCTTGCTGCAAACATCATCAGTGTATGTTCACGTTCTGATCATATCTGTTGAATAACCCTAAAGAATCATTCCTGTGTCTCAACTCTCCATTTACAATCACTGGTCAGTTCATTAGGTACACTAGTGCACTAGGAGCTAGGGCACATCATCAGTAACGTTACCTGAGGTCATTCTGTGTTCTGGGTCATCAGACACCCATCAGGCCTCAGCCTTGTGCCCTAGTAGCACTCAACCACAGATCTGTTCTCTTTATCCAGAGCCACCTAGAGGCTTTGTGAGGCCTCTGTGCTGTTGTAAATGACCCTCCTCCTCCTCCTCTCTCCTGTGATGCCAAGTTCAGTGTAAGCTTTGGAGAGAGACTGTCCTGCAAAGCCTCTGCACCCAACCTCCACAGGCAAGCACCTCGCCTTACAGCCTTTCCTGTGGCAATCGCTGACAAGGCTGTCATACGTACCTCTCTTTGGCTCATGGGCCTCCTCCATGTGCTCTTCCCATGGCACTGTGAGTTCCAGCATGATGATACCTTTCGTTATCTCTGACACCAGGACAATGTCCGGTCTGAGAGTGGTCATGCTGCAGGAACTTGAGTTGACTGCCCAAATCCACTGACAGCTGCCAGTCCTGTGCAGCGTGAAGAAGCCCTGATGTTGCTCTAGGTGTTGTTCTTGGCTTCTCCCCAGCTCTAATGAAGTCTTGAGCACCTGATTGTGCCACCATCAGTACCGGCCTTCCCCCAGAAATGTTGGGCAGCAACTCATGATATGCTCAAGTGTGCCCTTCTTTGTCAGAGGGCATGATGTTGGTGTGTTGGCCAAGCCCATAAAGTGCTGGTTGGATGGACCAGGAAGGACGTCATAGACAGCTTGAACTAGGAATTGGATGCGGTGTGGCTTGGCCCACCATAGGTCAGCCCACTTCATCTTCCTTTCCACAACTTGTTACCATCTTGTTAAGGCACCTTGCTGTCTCAGCTGCCTTCGCTCTGTTCACTGTTCCCACCAGGAGTCCATGACGTAGCTGTGAGTCTGCCTGTACCACTGCAGCCTCTGCACTCCACTTCCTACCAGTGTTGACCTCTAGCCCTACAGGAACTTTGGGGTCTGATGACACACGTAGTTGCAGCTCTTTCCTTGCACGCAAGACTATAAACTCCTCATCGAGGATTTCAGAGGGAGTCTAAGTGTTCCCATAGAGGGTGATGTTGCTCAAGCTACTTCGCAGTTGTAACCATCTCCTAAGATAGCAGCTGACTCTCCTTTTCCAGATCTGAGATGGTGGTGATTGGAAACTCATAGAGGAGCAGTGGCCACAGTATTCTTGGCAGAATCTCTTGCTGATAAATCCAAGCCTTGAATTTTCTTGGAAGGCCAGACTTGTCGACATCCTTCAGCCATCCCTCCAGCTCCTCACATTTGTTCTTGATGAAAGCTGTGTCCCTAATGCTGCTGTCAAAGAACTTCCCCAGACTCTTGATGGGTTACTCACAGATGGTTGGGATTGGTGTTCCTGTGATGGAGTCAGTTCTCATAATCCAGTTTTACAGCAGCACAAACTCCATCCTCCAAGTTGATCATCCAGGTGAATCAACACCTTTCTGACGCTGTTTAACATCAACTCAACATTTGAACAGTCACAAAGTCATTAGTGTACCTAATGAACTGGCAGATGAGTGTAGTTTAGCAGCTGAACCACAAACAGGTCCCACTTCCAGAAGTCACAGTGACACTAGCTGTGTGGTTGGGATGAATAATGTGTGTGACTGTGTTGGCAGATTGAACGCGTCCAGAATACGACACTGTGGGGAGGGTACCAGCTGATGAAGAAACAGATGGAGGTGAAGAACAAACACACAAACAATGAAAGGCTGCTGTTTCACGGTACCAGCTCCAAGGCCATCCATCTGATCAACAAACAAGGCTTCAATCGCAGCTACGCAGGAGCACATGGTAACCAATCAATACTTGTACCACCAGTGGTTCTGCAGAGTCAGTCTCAGGGCTTACTTTATGTTCTTTCTTTTGTCCTGTAGGTGTGGTGTTTGGCAATGGCTCTTACTTTGCTGTGGACCCTGTCTATTCAGCACAAGGCTACGCCACACCCGACATCAACGGACACAAGCGCATCTACCAGGCCAGGGTTCTGGTTGGAGACTTCACCAAGGGAAGACAAGGCATGATCGCACCTCCCTCTAAAAGCTCAACCAACGCTGCTGACCTGTATGACAGCGTCTCTGATAACGCCATGAACCCAACCATGTTTGTCATCTTCAACGACATCCAGGCTTACCCAGAATACCTCATCACATTCACATGAGCTGCTGTGATCTCACAGGGAACCTGGACTCTGTGCTTTGGTTTGAATTCAGAATAGAGATAATATGTAATGACATCAGATACAATCACAATAACAATAACGTGTGCCTTTCTATTAAACTCACGCAGAGAAGCCTCATTAACGTCTTATAACTCAGTGAACAGCTCACACTGCTCTACAGTCAGTGAGGATACAGGATGGTTTGCACCAGTGGGACACTTAAAAAATAAAAATGCTTCAGAGAATATTTGGTTCAGAGGGATAGAGATGTGTATTATATCATAGTGGAAATACCTACAAACAAGATGATTGACAATGAAAACAGAAAAAGAGATGTGGTTTGTAATTTCATTAAATTCTAAAAACAAAAAACTTGAGAAGAAAAACATTGAAGATGATTCTGATCCACAGAGTTTTACTCCAGTTTGATTAAAACAACGTAACTACAGGAAATCTGTAGGCTTCACCACATGCTCATAGTTGTGATTGTATTAATTTGGTTTCATGTTTAACAAATGTAGAGGAAAAAGTTGCGATATCTAAGTTAAAGGGCAGCGGGAAATTTGAAATTTGTTCTTGATTGTTTTCACTGTATGAAATCTTAAACTCAATAAAAAAAAAGACTTTTGAAAAAGCTGGAAGATGTTTGTTTTTTAACTTAAGCCTTGATGAGTCTGGTTAAAGCTCAAATATATGAACAGGAGAAATAGGTGATATAATTCTGCACCTGCTTATATAATGGAGATCTTGCAGTTTTAAGAATTCCAAGCCACAAAACAGAAATCACTGAATGAACTCAACAAAACAACAACTACTATGTTACCTGTAACCTGTGTTGGGACCTGAACCTGGTGGTGAGCAATGGAAGCTCACCGTGCATAACCAAGTTTTGATCACATGGCTTTCTTTGACCCTAAAAGTCCCACAGTCCTCCAGGAGTGAAACCTGATCCAGCAGCCACCACTGGTTGACTGTGGCATGTAACCTCTGAGGTCATCAGGTCACATAAAGGCTGTGTTTGGCCTTTGTCCTCTCTTCACTTTGACTCCTCTGTCTATCTCATCCACTGTGGAGACCTACAGCTACTCAGCTGCAGCTGGCGGCCTTAGTAGCCTGTTAACCAGAGCAGGCCTCTTCTCACAGCACCGACACGAGAGCCTGCTGATGAATCTGCACAAGTTCTATTAGTCACCAAACAGAAGGTTTGCAGGCCAACCCTCAAACAACAGGAGCCACATGGCTAGTTAGCACAGAGCTGCTAACAAACTACCGCAAAGGAGCAGGCAGATTATTAGAAAACATGGCATAAACTTCCATTGTTATGCAGATGACACCCAGCTATATTTATCTATGAAACCAGATGAAACTAATCAGCTGGTTAAACTCCAAGCATGCCTTAAAGACATAAAGGCTTGGATGACCTGTAATTTCTTACTCTTGAACTCAGACAAAACAGAAGTTATTGTATTTGGTCCTAAGCATCTCAGAGATTCATTATCTAATCACATGGTTTCTTTGGATGGCATTACCTTGGCCTCCAGTACTACTGTGAAAAACCTTGGTGTTATATTTGACGAGGATATGTCCTTTAAATGTCACATTAAGCAAGTAACCAGGACTGCCTTCTTTCATCTACGTAATATCATCAAAATTAGGAACATCCTGTCTCAGAGTGATGCTGAGAAACTAGTTCATGCATTTGTGTCTTCCAGACTGGATTATTGTAATTCATTACTGTCTGGATCCAAATAACTCTTTAAAAAGCCTCCAACTGATTCAAAATGCTGCATCCAGAGCATTGACAGGAATTAGCAAGAGAGATCATATTACTCCAGTTTTAGCTTCTCTTCACTGGCTCCCCTTAAAGTCTAGAATAGAATTTAAAATCCTCCTCCTTACATACAAGGCCCTCAAAGGCCTAGCTCCATCATATCTTAAAGACCTCATTGTACCATATCATCCCAACAGATCACTTCAGTCTGAAAGTGCAGGCCTACTTGTGGTTCCTAGAATTTTAAAAAGTAGAATGGGAGGTAGAGCTTTCAGCTATCAGGCTCCTCTCCTGTGGAACCAGCTCCCAGTTTGGGTTCGGGAAGCAGACACTCTCTCTATTTTTAAAGTCAGGCTTAAGACTTTCCTTTTTGATCAAGCTTATAGTTAGGGCTGGACTAAACCATCCCTTAGTTATGCTGCTATAGGCCTAGGCTGCTGGGGGACAATGCACCAAACACATGTTCTCCTTCTTTCTTCTCTCTCCTCTCTCGTGTCCTCCACTTTCTTTTCTCTGGCACAGAGCTCCTCCCTCTAAATTCCTATCTGCTACTAGTCATGACATTCTGTGCTATTACTATGTAGAATGTTTACTGCTGCTCTCCCTTCTTCCGAGTATCTCTGGCCTGGAGTTGAGAGTTTCCTGTGGAGCTCCATACTACATCTGTTGTCGTGGTCTCATCATTCTGCCCAGTCTCCATGGAATCCTGCTGTTATCCACTCCTACCAGAATGAACGATTCTCCAACCTGCTGATGATTCCCCTTACATTTTCTAACCGTCATTAACATCATTAGTTTGTACCATAGCATCCCACCTGTATGCTTTAGTCAGATGTGTGTATCTATGACAGATGTATGTTTATCTTGCTGTTCTCTTTCTCTGTCTGTACCTGGCTGGCCTTAGGCAGATGGGTCCCTCCATATGAGCTGGTTCTGCTCAAGGTTTCTTCCTGTTAAAGGGAGTTTTTCCTGCCACCGTCGCCTGCGGGCTTGCTCTGGGGGTTTTAGGCCGGGTCTTGTAAAGCGTCTTGAGACGATTTGTATTGTTTTTGACGCTATATAAATAAAGCTGAATTGAATTGAATTGAATTGAGTTTCCCTTCAGCGTCAACAGGACCACACAGCAAAGACGTCCTCTCTTGGCATCAGGAACAACAAGTTAAAAGACCAACACACCAGAGAGCGACTTTTCTCCTAAAACTGATAATATGACCTGGGTCTAGTCAAGCTAAGCTAAACATAGAACTCTAAAGCTGGATTTCATGTGATATTTGTTGTTGTGACTGTAGGGTTATAGTATAGATTGATGTTAGTTTATCTTATGCAACACATAGACTCAGGGTCTCTTTCATGCTAAGCTAACCATCCTTCCTCTAAGCTGGCACATGAAATCACATTCCACACATACATTCATCCAGCACATGGTCTGAGTGTCCCTACTTAGCAGCCATCTTGATTTCTTTGTTCAAGGCCTCAGTAGCCATTTTGACACACACACACTTGAAAGGTAAACTGTAGTTAGATATTCTTGTTAATAAATGTCTTTAAAACATACCTGTTGTCTGTATAATGTTGCACAAGAGTGAATTTTTCCAACCTCTACACTGTCAAGAACTCTAAATTCCTTCAACCTTAACTAGTTCACAGGCCTGTACTGCTTTAGTTTAAATTTGGTCTAGAGATAAAATCTCATCTTTATAACCACAAAAACAAATTACAAACCTGTAGTTTTCCCCTGTAGACCACTGGAGGCTGAAGGTTTGTAGGAGCTTCACAGGATGGCGTCTGTCAAACAAGAAAACATGTAGTAAACAAACCCAAAAACTAAAAACTAGACTCACAAAATATACAAAACATAAAAAATGATATAAAAAATATTAACATGCATAAAGATAATATACAGCAAAAGATATAGCAATTACATTTAAGATATTGTTATTTTGACCATTCCTCTTGTCTTGAAGTGAAATGTTGATGGTTGACATTCCTGTGGAATCTATACCACTCCTACATTCTTTGTGAAATTTGTTTTTACTTTTGATTTAAACCGTGGACTGACTGCATCAGACGGACTATCAGCTCCATAAAGCAGGATCATCTATCAGAGCGGTGGACTGAACTGATCCATCAGCAGAACAAGGCTGCTAGCTGACTTGAATACTGAGGATATAATCATTTGTGATCATCATCTTCAGGTGAGTGTCTGATTCTTCTAACATAGACTAACAGAGCTGGAAGCAGCTTTCTGTTCACTCTGACTTTAACATCAACACAGAACAACAGTGACTTTAAACAATCAAACTGGCATTTAAAGAGTTAAAATCCTCAAAATCATTGAATGTTTGGTAGTTTTGTAAAGTGTTAAAGTGGTTGAAGAGATTTATGCAGAGAAAATAGCAGTTTTTTGGAAGTGGAGATTTTTGTCCTTTGACTCAAGAGGGTAATAAATTAAACTGATGCCTGATGGTTAACTGCTAGTTATTAGTACAGTAGATGCTTGATTCAATAAGTCTCACTGTCTTCAATCATTTTTTATGAACTTCTACTTAAAGGTGTGTGTATGACCGTATGTATGGCCACAAACCACAGTTGGACAGTTTCAGTATTACCTAGAGACGGCATTTATAAATCCCCCCTACGTCTGTAATGCATGTGTCACATCTGAATGATATAAGAACTGAACTAAAGCTGTCGAGCCATTAACCAGGAGTAAACCAGGTTTTATCCAACAGCTACAAGAAAACATCTTTCTGCTAAAGGAGTGAGCTATGTAGACCAAAGAGGAACAAAGACACAAGTTACCATCAAGATATAAACTTTGTAAGACGAACAAAGGAGGAACCGGTTTCCCCGACCTGAACTGTCACAACACATCAGAGCAATGCTTTCATTCTTCACACTGATGGACATGATCACCTGCTAATGGTGCATCACGTGATAATGAACAGGTTTCCTCCCATGTACTGGTAGCTAACTGTGACCACACGGCTTAGATGATAAACCATCCACTTATCTACCATCACTATGTTGTACATGTGCTTATCTGGTTTGTCCATTCAGTATTATTGTTGTGACTTCTCATAGTTAAGTTATTGGGCACAAATCTGCTGCTTCACAACTTCTCCTGACAAACATTTGCATGGCTACTTTCATGAGGACATTGACTGACATGATCTCCTTACCCTAACCCTAAGATATACCTGATTCTAACCTTAATCCATCAAGTAACTTCAGCGAGTAAGAAACACAGCTGCCTGATAAAAATGTAGTCTGACAAAATCAAAGTCAGGAAATGTTTCAGTGCTGGTTGTGTGTAATTTCAGTATTTTGTCAGTGCATTCCAATTTTCTATTAATCTACCAACCATGGAATATTAATGTAAATATGTGCTGTAGATATTTTGTATTCTTTGTATTTTTAAAAAAGTCTTACGATATCAGTGGTGCTGTTTACCCTGGCAATGAATTTGCTTGACTAAACTAACTTCTTAAATCTTTTCACAATGTTTGGAACTGATGATAAGGCTCTTTAGGGCTAACTGAAATGTGTCCTTTCAGAAATGGAGGACGACATCGCTTCATTTGTTATTGACAATGGCTCTGGGGTCATGAAGGCCGGGTTTGGTGGAGGCGATGCGCCCCGTTCTGTCTTCTCTTCAGTTGTTGGTCATCCCATTCATCAGGTGCATGACCAGGTGCACAAGTATCACCTGCATCTTGAATAACACTGTACATGACTAAAGCTGTTTGTGTTCAGGGTGTCATGGTGGGAATGGACAGAAGGACAGCTACGTGGGAGACGAGGCCCAGAGCAGGAGGGGCATCCTGACCCTGAAGTACCCCATCGAGCACGGCATCGTCACCAACTGGGACGACATGGAGAAGGTGAAGAAGCTGAAGTCAAGAGAGTTCACTTGAATGTTTCCCTTCCTGTGACCTCTGATCTTTTCCCATGGATGTTTTTTCCTGAAAAGTTAAATCAAAATATCAATACAAAGCAGTAGATTCATTTTTATTGATTTATTTATTGTTGTAAATCAGACATGAATGTCTGTAGCTTGATGACTGTCAGACTAACAGCTGTTCTATGGTGCAGATCTGGCATCACACCTTCTACAATGAGCTCCGTGTCGCTCCTGAGCAGCATCCAGTCCTCCTGACCGAGGCTCCCCTCAACCCCAAAGCCAACAGGGAGAAGATGACACAGGTTTGGACTGATCAATCTAAGACTCTCTGTAACAGAGAGTGTAACATCCACAAAGAATACTTGATTAACAAAAAACACAAGGTGTAGGTTTTCTCACTGTGACGCTTGACATTTCTCTCTGGTCCAGATCATGTTTGAGACCTTCAAGTGTCCTGCCATGTATGTAGCCAACCAGGCCGTCCTGTCTCTGTACACTGTAAAAAAAGAATAATTGAGAAAACTTAAAATTTCAAGGCAACCTTTTGCAGGAAGACTTTTGAATTGTGTCAGCAATTTGCTTTCATTGTCCAGACTGAATTTTTATCGTTAGGACAATGACAGCAAATTCCTGACACAATTCACATAACACGTAAGTGTAATTAGTACAAGTGACATTTCATCGTTGTACTAATTATATTTATGCTGTTACGTGAATTGTCACTACTATTAAATTTTCATTTTGTGAATATAAAGATTTTTATTTGCTCATTTACTCATAATTCATATAATTAGCAAAAGTTGATTAACTGCACAGTCATTTTTTTTCACCTGTATTTGAATAAATACACAATTCTAAATGGAGTGAACTCTTTTATTTCACTGTTAATTGCACATGAAAGCTTCAGACTTTTTATTGAACAATAACAGTGTCAATTAGAATGAAGAATGGCACATCTGCCCACAGGTAGGGTACGCCAATATGCTGTTCAACAACAAAACAGTTCAACAATCTAACACATGCCTTAAAGACAACTAAGTGTCCCAGTGAATGGATGACATTGGTTTAAAGAAGTAATTTGTTCTTCAATGATCGCACACGCTGTGTGCAATCAGAGCCAACCTCCATGAAGATGTGTTGAAATGCATCAAAAGTGTACTTGAGAGTCTGTGGATATGACATATTAAGAGCATACAGAAGTCCAAAAAGGTATGCAAGTGCAGAGGGAAGGTCTGGTATTTCATCCAGGACAATGGTGTCCTCCAAAATTGCAGCAATGCTCCGCACTGATGAAGTCGGTGCAACGCCATCCTCCAGAACAAAGAGTATGCCCACAGCCACTCCAGTGGTTGCCTCCTCTTCGGGATCACACTCCTGTAAAACAAGAGCAGTATTTACACAAGATTTTAAGTCAAATATTTCACTACAGTACAAACTACATGTTTACATTACAATACTTACATTCACATTTTGACGACAGATTGTACCGGATTCTTTGTCCAATCTTGCTTTGTCCAGTTCGCATTCTCCTCAAACTTCTCTTCTTCGGTGCAGTGCTACCACAGTCTATGGGTGCTACTTGCCATCGCCACCCAGTGGGGCAATGTCAGAACTGCATTTTGAGTCTTTTTTTTTGGCATTGTTGTACCAACAACAAATTGCAAATCCTGGTAATTTACAATACCATATTTTGTCATAATTGAGGTGCACATTATTGCTTTAACATTTATTTTTTAGTTAGATCTAAATATTTTAATTTCCATGTTCAAACCATTTAGTATACACACTCTGGTGAATAGATTGTCGTTGTCTTTTTTACAGTGTACGCTTCTGGTCGTACCACAGGTGAGTGACATCAAACACAACCACTTCACTAAGAGGATGCACAAATGACTGGTTGGAACCAATAAACATGATTGACAGGACCTGAAGGAAGTAGATGAAGGGGAAGAGAGAGAAATCAAATGCACTGACTTTGATCTTCAGAAGCTTAAGACCAGACTCAGAGAATCAGGAAGAATCATCTTCTTGTCCCCATAGTTTCTCTAACAAACTGCACTGTTAAACTTTTCATTGTACATTTTTCAGTAATTGACTGGCAGCAGCTTCGTCAACAAACTACTGTATTTTAGAATTACAGTATATTACTGGAATTAAATCTGCAGTTCATTGTTGTAAATTTACAACATGATATTGATGATATTTCTTCAGTAAATTACTGTATATTTACAGTATTTAAACTGCATTTGAACCTACAGTATGTATCCTGTATTTAATGATATTTATATACTACTAATACTATAATACTACAACAACTAATAATAAAAATAATAATAATAATTTTTATTTTTATTTTTATTTTTATTTAATTTTTTTATTTGCACCATATAAAAAAAATAATAATAAAGAACAGAAAGAAAAAAACAAGAAACAAAAATAGTACGTGCGGGAGAGGTGAAAAAACCCTGTATGGGTTTATGCAAAACACCTCCCCAAATATAAACAAAGAATTCAATTCAATTCAATTCAGCTTTATTTATATAGCGTCAATAACAATACAAATCGTCTCAAGACGCTTTACAAGACCCGGCCTGAAACCCCCAGAGCAGCCTGAAGGAGACGGTGGCAGGAAAAACTCCCTTTAACAGGAAGAAACCTGGAGCAGAACCCAGCTCATATGGAGGACCCATCTGCCTAAGGCCAGCCGGGTACAGACAGAGAAAGAGAACAGCAAGATAAACATACATCTGTCATAAATACACATATCTGACTAAAGCATACAAGTTGGATGCTATGATTCAAACTAATGATGTTACATGACGGTTAGAAAATGTAAGAGGAATCATCATTGTTTTTGGGCAGGCTCATGCAACAACAACATAACAGCAAGAAATGAAACATTACATTAAATATGTTTATGTATATATATATAATTATAAAATATGATTATTAATATGTATAATTGAAAATAATTCTGTATAAGTGGGTGGGCATGTATAAACAAAATAAATAATTAGGAAAATAAACTAGAAACTATTAGGAGTCTTGATGTATTAGAGGGGTCTTCAGTCTGGACTTAAAATTTAACAGGGATGAAGAAATTTTTGCTACATGGAGATGAGAATTCCAGAGTAAGGAACCTCTGTAGGTAAAAGAAAACTGGCTATGTGTAGTGTAGCAAAAAGGACGATGAAGTTGATCAGTGTGTCTTGTATTGTGGGAATGAACCTGAGTTAAAAATCCATTGAAAGATGTAGGAAGCAAATGTGGAAGATGAATATATTTATAAATAAATAAGCATGATTGGAGTGTATTAATGTCATAAACTGACAATATGTTAAGTTTGTTAAATAGAGGGGCAGATGGAGACATGTAATTAGAGGAAGTGGCTAATCTAACAAATTTCTTTTGTGTGACGAATATTTTTTGTAAATTAGTAGGATATGTGCTAGCCCAAACAATATTACAATAACTGATATGTGGATAAATTAAACTATAATACAGTGTATTGAGGGCATTCTGAGAAATGAAACTACTAATTTTTCTGATGATACCAATAGACTTTATTACTTTGTTACTGACAAGCTTAATGTGCTCAGTCCATGAAAACTTCTCATCAATTAGAACCCCTAAAAATCTGGCAGAAGAAACCTGAGTGATATCACTGTCATCAATTACTATCTTAACACTGGATTTGCAATATTTTTTATTTTTGCCTGTAAATATAATAAAATTTGATTTTTTTTTATATTTAATGATACCTTATTTATCTGGAACCATTCTGAGAATTTTATTATACCAGAATTAGCTTCACTAATTAGAGAATCAAAATTCCTATGAGTCAAAAGCAAATTTGTATCATCAGCAAAAAGTATTGGTAGTATAGTGGAAGACACAGTTCATTAATGTAGACAAGAAACAATAACGGACCAAGTATGGAGCCCTGAGGGACACCATACGTTAACTGAGCTCTGGAAGATGAATAACCATTGACATAAACAAACTGTTGTCGATTAGAAACATAGCTGGCAAGCCACATATATGAATAATCCTGAAAACCATAACAAAGTAATTTGGAAAGCAAAATAGTGTGATCAACCGTATCAAAGGCTTTGGATGAATCAAAAAAAATCCTAATGCATATTCATTGTTATTTATAGCTGTATAGATTTTTTCGACCAGTTGTAAGAGGGCCATATCAGTAGAGTGATTTGCCCCGAAAACCATATTGGTGCTTGAATAAAATACTGTGTGTATTTAAATGAGATAACATTCTTTTATACACCAGCTTTTCTAAGATTTTTGAGAAACATGGTAAAATAGAAATCGGTCGATAATTATTGAATGATTTTGGATCCCCAGTTTTATAAAGGGGGATAACTTTAGCAATTTTTAGGTCAATGGGCACATAACCCGTCTGCAGTGATAAATTAAATATATATGTTAAAGGTTCTAAAACAGATGAGGGGTGTTACCTTTTATGTAGTCCAATGGATTGCCACTAGATTGTTTGATGTTTTTTGACAAAGAGGAACCTACTTGAGCAAAAAAACTATTAAACTCACAAGAGATGACATATGGATCAGTAAATGTTTCAACCCCCTCATTGAATTCTGAAGGGAGAGGTGCATATGCCTTTTGTTTGTTCATAAGTTGATTGATAACTTTCCAAGTAGACTTGATGTCAGTGGAATATTCTTTAAATTTGTTACTGAAGTAGAATTTTTTTAGATATCCAAATTAAATGATTGTATTTATTTCTGTATAATTTATACTTAGCCGAATTCAAAGGTGTAGGATTGGTAAGGAACTGTTTATATAATTTATTTTTGGTTATTGAAGATTTATGGAGGCCTGAAGTATACCATGGTTTCTTGTTCACTTTAGCAGTTTTCTTTTTTGATTGAACTAGTGGAAAGCATGACTGAAATACAGAATTGAAAGTTGTCATAAAAGTCTGATACGCAGACTCAGGATCTGTATGTTTATGAACATTAGTCCATCGTCAATCAACCTTTTGAACCGCTCAGTATTTTGCAGATTTAATATTCGACATTCAGTGCAGGAGGGAGGAGAGAGAGGGATAAATGTGGGAGGGAGAAATGAAAAATGGGGACATGATCTGAGATGTCAGTAAAAAGTATACCTGATTTAATTGTATTAGTCGCAGAGTTTGTAAAGATGTTGTCAATTAGGGTAGCAGATGATTAAGTCACTCTTGTTGGTTTGTTAATGAGGGGATAGAAAAAACTGGAAAACAAAATCAATGAAGTCTGATCTTGAGTTAAGTAAATCAAGATTAAAATCCCCTAATAGAAAACACAGTTTCCTTTCCATGTTTATCCTATCTAATGTCGAACCAAGCATTTCATTAAAACTTCCTATATCTGTATCAGGAGGCCTATAAATGTAATATGTGGGTTTTACCTATAACATGGACGGACTGAGGCTCGTACTGCTTAGCATCTACTCATTACTTGTTATTTATTAACACGAAGAAGAACTGCATGAATCACAGTAACATTGTTGTAGCGCCCTCTACTGGCTACTCGGGGAACTTGCTAATGTAAGCACAAGGTTGACTTACATCACAATAAACACATCCAATGATGACATTTCTACCACCAAAAAATTAGCAGAAAGCAATTTCAAGAGGGCTTCAACATCAATGTTTTTCAATTCATGAGTCAGATCTTCTCTAACAGAGAATTGTAGGCTGGTATGGTATCCAGTAGTAAAGTCTACAGCAGTGAACTGCCTTATACAAAGGAATATCATAGAACATTTCTGTCAGTTCAGTTAGCCATGTTTCTGACAGGGCAATAATAGAAAATTCATGGTTAAGAGAAGATAAATAATTAGTGAATTCATCGTAATTTTTTGGAAGACTGCGGACATTCAAGTGACACGTAGAAAAAGATGAGTTTGAGAGACCCTCATATAAACTTTTAAATTGATGAACATTACAGTATTCACAAGTGGAAGACATATTGCTGGTAAATTTAAAACAATTCAAGTCTGGATCAGCAGAGTCAGTATAACTATCAGCTCCATTTAAATCAGGAGGATTGAAAACATGCTCAGCACATAAGTCCTTTAGGTCTACATCGGTCAGTCATAATCTGGAAGAGTCACAAACCCTACCTGAAGCCGTCCACATAAGACTCACATGCTTGCAGTGTCAGGTGTTGAATTTCTTGTGGTAGGTTTGGATGAGGGAGCGTGAACAATCAGCTGGTCATACTTTAGATAAGCCACGTTTCCTTTCACTCGTTCCTCCTTGAGCCGTGGCAGCAGATCCTTCCTTTTGGACCGCACCCTCTCAGAGAAGTCTTCATTAATAAAGAACTTTGCCGGCTAATGGTGGTGGTGGCTGCTAGGCCTGGTGGTGCCTGGTGGACCCCATAATAATAAAGAAATGACAGTAGGACAATATTCCTTTTCAAATATTTATTAAAATAAAAACAATGCAACACAAGTAAATCTAACTGTGCTGACTGATTCACTCTTCTTGTCTTATACCTTCTCACAACTTGCTTTTGTGCCCCTCTCAGGATTCATGTCAATGCAGCTTGACTATTAACTACACTAACTATCTATAGGAAAGTGAAATTATTCTCAAACAATACCGGCCTTTGAATGCGACATATCAAATAAGAGCATGTTCAGTACGATGTAGTGCAGTACAGTGATGCAGAACGTTGAACCACATTAAAAAGAAGGAGTATTGGCCTTAACAATATTACTAGAGGCCGTAGCTATGTTTGCAGTTGCTCTTCTTGTGTCAGAGTCACCATTGGCTATCACTACAGGTTATTGGACAATGGTGTTGTGCGAAGAAAAGTTAATCAAGTCAAGTTCTGTGGTACAATGTATGTGCAAAAGAAGTTTCTTTTGAATGAATTCCAGCATGCACTCTGCATCATGTTGATACTGACGGTTGAAGTTGTCATAGGAGGAGAAAACTACAGCAAGCCCAAGCACAAAGGATGTTCCTACTATGCTCAACATTCAGTGTTGGTTTGTCTGCGTCATTGGACCTAAGAAAAAGATTAGAAGTTAGAAACAGTTAACAGAAATACTGTGTGCCAGGAATACAGTAAAACACTGTTCAGATTTCACTGTAAATTTACATCAAAGGTTTACAAAGGTATCTTACTGAGTATTTTCTCTCTGCAGGTATTGTGATGGACTCTGGTGACGGTGTCAGCCATGCTGTGCCGATCTACGACGGCTACGCTCTTCCTCGCTGCAGCCTTCGTCTGGATCTGGCCGGCAGAGATCTGACCGACTACCTGATGAAGATCCTCACAGAGAGAGGCTACAGCTTCACCACCACCGGTTGGACACATGAACACTGAGTTTTACCTTTAAGACTTTCTGTAGTTAAATTCAATGAGATGCAGCTCCTGAAAGTCTACAGGGTTTTCTACCATCTAAATATTTTATTGTGTGCTGCGTAACAGAGATTTTTGGTGTTTGATCTGCAGCTGAGCGTGAGATTGTGCGTGACATGAAGGAGAAGCTCTGCTACGTGGCTCTGGACTTTGAACAGGAGATGGGGACGGCAGCCTCCTCTTCCTCTCTGGAGAAGAGCTACGAGCTTCCAGATGGACAAGTCATCACCATCAGCAACGAGAGGTTCCGCTGCCCCGAGGCGCTCTTCTATCCCTCAGACCTCGGTTTGTAACAATCTACATAGAACAAACTATTTACACCATCCTCAAGAAACCAGATCCCAAAGACTTTAGACAAAGCCATAACAAGCAACCACAGGGAGTAAGGATTAAACAACCAAGTCAAGTGCTTTGAGGGGAGCTGGGCCATGGTGGTTAGAGAGGCAGCTTGGGTCCCAGATTTGCATCCTCTGTGTCATGTCTGAGGCTCTGGACACCGCCCAAGTGGCAGTCCACTGCATGTTTTTTTACCAGCCTTTTACCATCATCTCTTTTGGAGGTTGACCTGACAAACAGCTGGTTACTTGCTCTCTGTGTTTAGGAATGGTGTCGATTGGCCTTCATGAGATGACCTACATCAGCATCTTAAGGAGTGACATGGACATCCGTAAACACCTTTACACCAACATTGTGCTGTCTGGAGGTAGCACCATGTTTCCAGGCTTCGCTGACCGCATACAGAAAGAGATCACTGCCCTGGCCCCACACACCATGAACATCAAGGTACACTGCCCCAAAGGACAAACTTGTCATCAACCTTTTTCAGTTAATGGAAAGCAGCGCGTGCATGAAGTCATCCCCACATGATCACAGGATATTCTGCCTCCCTGTTTTGTGTCTCACCCGTTTCCTCTCCTCACCTGCAGGTCATCGCTCCCCCAGAGAGGAAGTACTCCGTCTGGATCGGCGGCTCCATCCTGGCCTCCCTCTCCACCTTCCAGCAGATGTGGATCAGCAAGCAGGAGTACGATGAGTCTGGCCCCTCCATCGTCCACCGCAAGTGCTTCTAAACTGCTCCAGGTCTTCATCCTCATCCTCATCATCGACCTGCTTTGGAGATCCCAGATTTGATTGAACATCTGTTTTCTTTGTCTATCTCTAACAATGACTCAGTGAGCACTCTGCATACCCATGAAATGTTTCTACAATTACTATCTGGACTCCTAGTTCTAGTCATTCTTTATCAGTCTCTCATGTAGAAGGCATCATCTGCATCTTGTACTCATTCTTCTGCATTTTCAAACTGTCATGTAACATCATTAGTTTGAATCATAGCATCCAACTTGTAGCTTTAGTCAGATGTGTGTATTTATGACAGATGTATGTTTATCTTGCTGTTCTCTTTCTCTGTCTGTACCCGGCTGGCCTTAGGCAGATGGTTCCTCCATATGAGCTGGTTCTGGTTCTGGTTCTGGTTCTGCTCAAGGTTTCTTCCTGTTAAAGGGAGTTTTTCCTGCCTCCGTCTCCTTCAGGCTGCTCTGGGGGTTTCAGGCCGGGTCTTGTAAAGCGTCTTGAGACGATTTGTATTGTTATTGACGCTATATAAATAAAACTGAATTGAATTGCCATCGTGTTAAATCACTGTAGCTTCAACTTTCAATTTAGCTTTTCTGGCCCAAGAGATCATGCAAACACATAAACCAAGACTTCAAAGATTCAGGTGCTTTATTGTCCCGGACTCTGACATGAACAGCATGAGCAAGAAGCAAAGAGAAAAAACAATAAAGAACAATAAAATAAAAACAGATGAGGAATGATTTCTGATACAGAAAATACAGGTTTTATGAAGAGGTTTGGGTCCCGAGCAGTCACACTTCCACGTGGTTTAGAAATGAGAAATGTCAGGATGTGAAGTTTTCAAATATCTGGTAACATCCAGACACCTTTCATCATCTATCAACAACACGCTCGACCAAATCTGACACAAATAACAGCTGGAAAGAAAAGATTACGTCACCTGATGCTTTTACATGAGTTCAGCTTTCGGTTCATACTGGATGAAAAACCAGAACAGATGGAAATAATCAGAAATAAAAAATATGGACCACAAATGCTGCATCATTAAACCTAATGATGATTATACCATCACTAAAATGACTGGAAGGACACATCCTACTTTCTGTTCCTCTCTCCATCAGTCATAATATTTGAGACTTTGGCACCAATTTATCATTAATGTCTGATGATTAAACCACAGATCCACTCAATGAAAAACATGAGGCACACACTGTGTTTGTAATAGTGGAGTTCCTCAAGGCTCAATATTGGGAACACATCTTTACTGAATAGGTGAATCATATTTTAATTCTTCATTTTTTCTGTAGTATTAAATTTGTTTATTTTGTGAAATTTAATTTCACTTTTAAAGTCTGGTTAATTAAACTTGTGGGGGTGATACATCCTTACTTCACTGTAGAGAGGTAATAAATCTAATAAAACCATAAAGGTAAATTTACCAACAGTTCTCTGTTTACAGCTTCTACAACAGTGTTTGTGGTTTAATGCAAATGTAATAAAACAAATGAAACTAATTAGTCTTGCACCATGCTTCACAACAGATGAGTCATCCTGCACTCAGGGGTGTGTTCTAATTTTGATAACCAATCAAAACAGACGGGGCTTTTTTCAAACTATTATTATTAAACCAAAGGACCGACCTCGAGTCCCCGTCGCTTGAATAAATCATTTCTGCTTCTTCAGCGTAATTGTGACAAAATCCAAACATAAAAATGACTGAGAATAATAACGTTATAAGAAGTAAACGGATTTGATTTTCAGTTGATTCTGGTGCGAACTTAAACAAAACCAGAAACGAGAGGATTTAAAATGTCCATATGAAGTAGTTTGATCTTCACAGATAACCGTTTTTACTGACTTTATATTTATCATTCTCATGTTTATGTTCAACTACTTTGGTTTTAAACTTCCAGCGAGTTGTTCCTCCGTCACAGAGTCTACCAGCAGTTACACGTCATACCTGAAAAAACAAACCAAAAGAAGACATTTCTAAATATTTTCAGTTGATTGTGAAAGCCATCGAAGCAGCAGGAGAAGAAGAACCAGCTGGTTCCCTCCTGAAACACAATAACAAGGAAAACGTGGATAAACAAGACGTTCAAAGCGTCGTCCACTTTTATCCATGAGTTCAAGAAACTGAGCTGAAAACGCGTTTGGAGTATTTCCACAAAGATCAAGATCCAGTTGATGTCATTCCTGATTTTTCTTTTTTTTTTTTTAAAGTCACAGTTTTGATCCAGCAAAGAGCAGATCTTTGTGCTGACACACGAAAAGAAATAAACGAAGGAAGTCATCCGGTCTTTAAAATACAACTCTGGAGTCCAAACAGCCGACCTGAAGAAAACCTGAAGAACACGAGGAGGAGGAGGAAGAGGAGGAGGAGGAGGAGGAGGAGGAGGAGGAGGAAGAGGAAGAGGAAGAGGAAGAGGAAGAGGAAGAGGAAGAGGAGGAAGAGGAAGAGGAAGAGGAGGAAGAGGAGGAGGAAGAGGAGGAGGAAGAGGAGGAGGAGGAGGAGGAGGAGGAGGAGGGCGAGGG
>SRSE01000717.1:0-38599 GCA_005024645.1 Planiliza haematocheilus
AGAACTCATGTCTGACAATGGTCATCCACCACCAAGAAGAGGAAGAGGAGGAAGAGGAGAGGAGAGAGGAAGAGGCGGAAGAGGAGGAGGAAGAGGAGGAGAGGAGAGGAGGAGGAGGAGGAAGAGGAGGAGGAAGAGGAGGAGGAAGAGGAAGAGGAGGAGGAAGAGGAGGAGGAAGAGGAAGAGGAGGAGGAAGAGGAGGAAAAGGAGGAAGAGGAAGAGGAGGAAGAGGAGGAAGAGGAGGAAGAAGAGGAGGAGGAAGAGGAGGAGGAGGAAGAGGAGGAGAGGAAGAGGGAGAGAAGAGGAGGAAGAGGAGGGGAAGAGGAGAAAGAGGAGGGGAGGAGGAGAGGAGGAGGAAGAGGAGGAGGAGGAAGAGGAGGAGGAAGAGGAAGAGGAGGAAGAGGGAAGAGGCGGAAGAAGGAGGGGAAGCGGAAAGAGGACGAAGAGGAAGAGGAGGAAGAGGGGAAGAGGAAGAGGAGGAAGAGGAGAGGAGAGGAAGAGGAAGAAGAGGAGGAAGAGGAGGAGGAGGAAGAGGAGGAGGAGAAGAGGAGGAAGAGGAAGAGGAACAAGAGGAAGATGAGGAAGAGGAGGAGGAGGAAGAAGAGGAGAAGGAGGAAGAGGAGAGGAGGAAGAGGAGGAGAGGCGGCGGAAAAGGAGGAGGAAGAGGAAGAGGACGAGAGGGAGCGAGGAAGAGAGGAAGAGGAAGAGGAGGAAGAGGAGGAGGAAGAGGAGGAGGAGAAGAGAAAGGAGGAGAGGAAAGAGGGGAGGAGACGAGGGGAGGAAGAGGAGGAGGTGGAGAGGGAGGAAGAGGAGGAGGAGGAGAGGGAGGAAGAGGAGGAGGAGGAGAGGAGAGGAGAGGAAGAGGAGGAAGAGAGGAGGAGGAGGAGGGGAG
Source organism: Planiliza haematocheilus (assembly GCA_005024645.1). Taxonomy (NCBI): domain Eukaryota; kingdom Metazoa; phylum Chordata; class Actinopteri; order Mugiliformes; family Mugilidae; genus Planiliza; species Planiliza haematocheilus. Next base: position 893 of record SRSE01000717.1, read on the forward strand.
AGGAGAGGAAGAGGAGGAGGAAGGAGGAAGCGGAGGAAAGGAGGAGGAGGAAAGGAGGAGGAGGAGGAGGAGGAGGAGGAGGAAGAGGAGGAAGAAGAGGAAGAGGAGGAGGAAGAGAGGAGGAGGAAGAGGAGGGAAGAAGAAGATGAGGAGGAGGAAGAGGAGAAGGAGGAAGAGGAGGAAGAAGAAGCAGAAGAGACTAAGAAGAAGGAAAGGGCAAGAGATAACGGAGGAAGAAGAGAAGCAGGAGCAAGGAGAGGAGGAATAGGAGGAGGAGGAGGAGAGGAGGAAGAAGAGAAGAAGAGGAGGAAGAGGAAGATAAGGAAGAGGAAGAGGAGGAAGAGGAGAAGGAGGAAGAAGGATGAGGAAGAAATAGAAAGAGGAGGAGGCAGAGGATGAGGAAGAAAAGGAAGAGGCAGAGGATGAGGAAGAGCAGGAGGAGGAGGAGGAGGAGGAGGAGGAGGAGGAGAGGAGGAAGAGAGGAGGAGAAGAGGGAGGAGGAGGAGGAGGAGAGGAGGAGAGGAAGAAGAAGATGAGGAGGAGGAGGAAGAGGAGGAAGAAGAAGGAGGAGGAGAGGAGAGGAGGAGGAGGAGAGAGGAGGAGGAGGAAGAGGAGGAAGAAGAAGATGAGGAGGAGGAGGAAGAGGAGGAGGAGGAGAGAGGAGGAGGAGGAGGAGGAGGAGGAAGAGGAGGAGAGGGAGGATAGATAGATAGAGACCAAATCACCTGGAGACTAAAAGACACATTTAACCAACTGTCCCTGAAGTGACTTCTGTCTATTTGACTTTAATCAACTCAGCAGAGGATCCATAAAAAAGAAGATGAAGTCCAGCATAGAGAGGCTGAGTGAATGTGGTCTGGACTCTGTGGAGGAGAGTCATGGTTTCAGAGACGCTGTAGAAAGACAGAATACCTGCTCTGTGATCCAGGTACACTCCTACTCTGGAGGAAACAGGACCTGAGACGAGAGTTTGGATGTTGTTGTAGTAAAATTCATATCTGTTTGAGTAACAACGTAATGACCAAGATTTGTCATTGAATCCAAATCTACATTCATCTGAACTCCCTGCTCTGCTGATATTCTTGTATGTGACTGCTACACCAACTCCTCCCCCTCTCCACTCCACCTCCCAGTAACAACGTCCAGTCAGACTCTCTCTACTCAGGACCTGATACCAATCATTGAATCTGTCTGGATCATCAAGATAAAACTGTTGTTTCATTACTGTTACTTTTCTGTTCCCCTCAGATAATAACAGCCATGTGTTTGCTGTGTTTGGATCCAGTGTGATTTGACATGAATATTTCAAGAATTCATCTCTGGTCTTTGGCTCTGGTTGTGACAGTAAAACATCCACTTCAGTCACTGTCAGTGAGATGTTTGTCCATGTCTCTCTCAGAGTGTCCTGTAGTTTCTTTCTGAGCTCTGTCACAGCTGCTTTCACGTCATCAAAGTACCTCCGAGGACCAATCTTGATGCTGGATGAGTGTGTAGACTCACTGGGTGGTGGCAGTGAGGGGTAGTTGTGTAGAAACTGGTTGTGATCCTCTGTGTTTAAGAGCTGCTTCAGCTCGGAGCCTTTCCTCTCCAGCTCAGTGATCTTCTGCTCCAGCTTCTCCTGAACATCTTTGACTCGACTCTCTTCAGTTTCCTGCTGGGATCTGACCAGCTGCTTCACATCAGAGCTACTTTTCTGGATGAGACGGATCATCTCAGTGAAGATCTCCTGACTGTCCACCATTGTTTTATCAGCAGAGTGAGCGATGGCCTTCAGCTCCTGTCCAAGCAGCTCCACATCTTTCTTTGTCTCCTGGATTGTCTGCTGGATTTTTTCTAGCATCACCTCCACCTCCTTCTGCTTCTCAGTCCTTTCTGCTGCAGCTGAGACTGTGTCGTGGCCTTTATGTTCATCCACAGAGCAGAGATAACAGATACTCTGCTGATCAGTACGACAGAACATCTTCATCACCTCATCATGACGAGAGCAGATGTTCTCCTGGAGCTTCTTGGAGGGTTCCACCAGCTTGTGTTTCTTTAATGGAGCTACGTCATAGTGAGGTTGGAGGTGTTTCTCACAGTAAGAGGCCAGACAGTTTAAACAGGACTTGAAGGCTTTCAGCTTCCTCCCAGTGCAGACATCACAGGCCACATCTTCAGGTCCAGCATAGCAGTGATCAGCTGGAGCAGCTTGGAGTCCAGTCTTCTTCAGCTGCTCCACTAACTCTGCTAACATGGTGCTTTTCTCCAGGACAGGCCTCGGTGTGAAAGTCTTCCTGCACTGAGGGCAGCTGTGGATTCCCTTCTGGTCTTCTTCATCCCAGTGGCTTTTAATACAGTTCATGCAGTAGCTGTGTCCACAGGGAACAGTCACAGGATCCTTCAGTAGATCCAGACAGATGGAACAAGAGAGGGTTTCTCTGTCCAGCTCAACTCCTTTCTGCTCCATTTCACCTCTCAGTGTCGACGACTGTGTGAGTTTCTGTTTGCTAGAAGTGAAACTAGTCTGAGCTCTGATCTGAACAACATGTGATTGTACAGTGAATGGAGCCTGTCAGCTCTCACACTTCACCACATGCTGGTTACACCCATCTTCAATGTAGAGATCTAAAGGGGAGGGAACAAGGAAACATGAGGAAATATGAGTGGAGCTGCTCCAGGAAGAGGGAGGAGTTATCAGACTCTTGTTCCAGGAAGAGGAGCAGACTACAAAACAAATCAGAATCAAATCCACATCATTCATGGTCATAGACGCCACAGACATGTTACAGTTACACACTAATTCTACTGGATGAGCTTTTAATGCTGATTAATTCAGTCCCCTAAAAAGATCAGCTCTAAGCAGCTTTTATTTTAGTCATTAGAAGTCTATTGGTCAGTCGACTGTTGATTCAGATTCAACTTGAAAACACAGTAACACTCACTGATACTGAAGCTGCAGCTAAAATACTGAAGAAGATCATTACTGGAAGATGTGAAGACTTTAAGGAGACACTAGAGGCTAAATCCATGTTTTTGATCCATGGCTCAAGTCACTTTTCACATGTTGCTCTCTTCTGCTTCTATAACATGTCTTCTTTCAGACTGCTGCAAAGAAAACCTTCAAACCACACATTTAGGTGTTTGTTTGAGCACAGTTATGAAAAGCAACACATGTTAAGACGTATTTAATGACTCAAATATCAACTGTGGAGCTTTCATGGGGACATCTTTGTTTCCTTTTTCAGTGCAGCAGCCAATAATCTACAAATACACAGCAGCTACTTTACTTCTGTCATGGATCCAAACAAATATGGACGGAGAAGCTGGTGGAAAGAACGTAAATTGCTCTTATTATCCTGACATTTATTAACTAGTGCTGAACAAGCAAGATTTTCCACGTTAACGTTTAAAGGAGCGAATGTGAAAACTTTTGATTTGATCTGATTTCCTGATCTGAATGAATGACCTACCATCAGTCAGGTAAATAATCTACAGTCAATACAAACGGTTAGAGCCTACTTACTTGTTTGGAGCTGCACGGAGGAACTGCTTCACTTCACAACAGGAAAAGAGAAAATGTTTCAGAGGAGGAAGTAGCTGCAGGTTTGAACTGGATTCAACAGTTGCATCAGAAATCTAAACACGTGACTAAGAAGGAGGGACTGTGGTTATTTCCTGATCAGCAGTAGTGAAGGGAACTCTTCTATTTTGTTCTAATTAGTAATGATGAATGGTTTGTGTGTTGAAAACATATTTTATCATTCACTGTTTTCATAAAAGCTTCATTTTTATTCATTCTCTAGAAAACAAAGTACAGTTACTATTGTTTAACATTTGAATCAAAGCTGTAAATGAACAACTGAACCACAGCAAACAAATCAAATAAACACAGGCCAAAGTCTGAACATTATGACACTTTAGATCAAAGTCTTTAGGTTAGAATTAATACCAGACGTCTCAGCTTGGATGTCCAGTCTTCACTCACTTCTTCTCTTTTTCCAGACACTTCAGCATTTAAATCTGGCATGGGCGACTAAAAGGAGATAAAGAAAGGGAAATGTACTTGTTTCTTGAACGATTTCCATTATTACATCACGTACTAAAACTGCAGCCTTGGAACAGAACGTGATCAACGCGCTGTGTCTCCTTGTGGTCGTCTCTGATTTGTATTTATTTGTTGTCCCTTCCATGCATATGTCTGCAGTCTGTATGTGATCTTCTTATGCAGAAATGTTGGTGATCACTGACTTGTTGACTACGTTTCATGTTAGAGATGGTAAACATAACCCAACCTGCAGCTTTTCATCATGGCTCAGACATGATGGGTGTGATCAGAATAAGTTGACTGCATTAACACTGCATGTGGTATTCAATATGTAACTTGGGGCTTGTTTTTATTTTCTAAGCTTCATCCTTGGTGTGTGTTGTATTGATTTATTACGATGTTGTTGTTTTGTTGGATTGGAAAACATGAAGAACAGCACAAGGTGTTGACCTATAGAGCACATTAATGTATGTCAGAATCACAATAATTCAGTAGATATTATTCTACACATTAACTGCTTTGTATGAGACTTTCTTATACTATAGACTACCTTGTCATATGTTGTATTATTTTTAATGAGATGTAACCCGACCGCCCTCAAGAGAAAACAAAATATAAAAACATTGTCCAAGTTGGTAAGATACAAAGAAAATTCTGACATATCTGAAATCAGCTAAAGTTGATATAGCCTTTGTCCAGGAAACACATCTAAACATGAAAGAATCTTTGAAATTAAGGTCCTCTTGGGTGGGGAAGGTTTTCTCAAGTCCAGGAACTGGCAAAAGCAGAGGGGTTTCCATTTTGATTAATAAGGCAATTAATTTTAATGAAACAAATGTGTCAATAGACTCGGAAGGTCGTTATGTGATAGTGTATGGTCAACTCCTGGATACCCCAGTTGCTCTCTGTAATATTTACGCACCCAATTTTGATAAGCCAGAGTTTTTTCATGACCTATCTCAACTTCTCTTGGACCTCGGGGATGTTCAGATAATACTTGGTGGAGATTTCAACCAAATATTAGATCAAGACCTCGACAGATCATTGCCCAGACGTAATACAGAAAGCAGATCAGTGGCTGCCATTAGACAACTTGCCACTGACCTGGGTCTAAAAGACATCTGGAGGCTAATACACCCAGATGCAAGAGATTATTCCTTCTTTTCTTCTCCCCACAACGTCTACACTAGGATTGATTATTTTTTAATTTCTCAATCATTAGTTGATTTTTCCCTCAGCTCGGATATAGGTAATATAATCATTTCAGATCATGCCCCAGTTTTTCTCTGCCTAACAAAATTTTCACAGACACCTAAAAGCCGCAGATGGCGCCTAAATGTATCCTTATTGAAAGATAACTCATTCCTTGAGATGATTCGGAATGAAACATCACTCTTTAAGGAAACAAATAGCAAGCAAGATAGTAGAATTTCAATATGGTGGGATACTTTAAAAGCTTATTGGAGAGGGAGAATTATTTCTTATGCCTCTTACAGGAAAAGACTAGCTAATGAGAAAACTAACAAACTAGAGAGCGAACTTAAAATACTTGAAGTCTCATATTCTCAGAACAAGGATAGATCCACACTGAACAAAATTATTGCTACTAAATTTCAACTAAATAAAATATACCACAAAAAAGCTGAGTATGCTTAGTTTCGGACCAAACAGGCATACTGGGAAATGGGTGAAAGACCTGGTCGCCTGCTGGCCTACCGTTTAAAGCAACAGGATAGTATGAACCATATAGCTGGCACGAGGCAACCAGATGGCCATATCTCTACCGCCTCTAAACAGATCAACGAAAGTTTTAGATCCTTTTATGAAACTCTCTACTCATCACAAGGTGATTTAGATAAGCAGAAATTTGATAGGTTTTTTTCTGATCTTAACCTCCCACAACTAACTGAGAGTGACAGAGACTTTTTGGAGGCGCCAATAAAACTCGAGGAGATCTCTCAAGCAATCAGAAGCATGCCATCAAATAAATCTCCTGGATTAGATGGATTGCCTGCTGATTTTTACAGAGCATTTGTAGACATTATTAGCCCTATATTGCTCGAGGTCTACTCTGATGCATTTACAGCTGGCACCTTACCACAGTCAATGCACACTGCAGTTATATCTTTCATTCACAAAAAGGGGAAAGATGATTTGGATCCTAGTGGCTACCGACCTATTTCCTTACTTAACTGTGATCAAAAGATTTTAGCAAAGATATTAGCTAATCGCTTATCTAAAGTCATTGGAGGCATTATTCACATGGACCAATCAGGCTTCATCCCAAATCGCTATAGCTCCGATAATATTAGACGGCTTGTCAATCTCCAGTGTTCAGTATATGACTCCACCGATCCAACAATCGCTTTGTCACTAGACGCGGCTAAAGCCTTCGATTGTGTCGAATGGGCATATCTTTTTGAAACCCTTGAACGATTCGGCTTTGGGAAAAATTTTATTACATGGATCAAAACTTTGTATGATACCCCCTATGCTTGTGTTTTGACAAATGGTCTTATATCTAATCCATTCCAGTTACATAGGTCTACAAGACAAGGCTGCCCCTTAAGTCCAGGTCTGTTTGTGCTTGCCTTGGAGCCCTTAGCACAGAAACTAAGGAATAATCCAGATATACATGGAATCACAGTGGGCAATATCCATCACAAACTTTTATTGTACGCAGATGATATGTTAGTAATGTTAACGCAACCAGAAAAATCCATACCTAATTTATTAAACTGTATTGAAGAGTTCACATTATTATCTGGATATCGCATTAACTGGGACAAATCGGAGGCCATGCCTTTATCAGGCCATTGTCCATCTACCCTCTTACATCGATGGAAATTTCGCTGGGCTTCTAAAGGCATCAAATATCTAGGCATTCGAATAACTCCTGATTACAAAGATATGGTCCGAGAGAACGTCAACCCTCTGCTTCAGAAGATGAGATCAGATTTTGGCAGATGGTCTAAAATCCACCTTTCACTCTGGGGAAAAATAAATTCTATTAAAATGATGTCTGCACCAGTTATATTATTTACTTTCCCACCTCCCTCTGAACATTCCCGAGTCCTACTTTAGAGATTTTGACACACTTATCCTAGATTTCATTTGGGGCAATTCACCTCATCGTTTGGGAATAAAGAAATTACAGGCCCACACAAAAAGAGGGGGATTTTCTCTTCCCAACTTCAGATGGTACAGCTGGGCCTTCAATATGAAACCCATAAGAACATGGTTAACTAATGATGGGGCAGGAGATAGACTAAGTTGGTTCCAAATAGAAACTGAAGTGAGTGGAGGGTTATCCCCTTGGTCCGAGCTATTTATTACAAAACTTTCATCACATAATGAGAATCCTATTATCGCTAATACTAAACTAATGTGGCATAAATTACATAGAGCAGGGCGTTGGGACTTTTTGAAATCCCCGCATGCACCACTGTGGAACAACAAGCAAATTCTAATCGGGAATAAAACGGTTAACTGGACTATTTGGCAAAAAGCGGGGATAAATTACATTTTACATCTGTTCGATAGTAACACTAAACTATTTTAAGCTTTAACCAAATAGTGGATAGATACAAACTACCACATAACCAATACTGGAGATATGTCCAAATGCAAAGCACTCTATCTAAATGGTTAGGAGGCCCACTTACCTGCCCTACAGGCAGCCCAATTGAAGAACTGCTAAATAAATCAAATTCAGGCAAGGGCATTACTCTTAAGATTGTTAGTTTATTGCAGGAACAATTATCTGACCCTCTGCTCAAGGTTAAGAAACACTGGGCAGGTGACTTGGCTATGGACATATCTCCTGAAGATTGGAAGTCATGTTTAAACAACGTCAATACAGTGTATAAAGAAATGGGTAATAGATTTATTCAATTGAAAATAATACATAGATGGCATCGGACGCCACAACAACTGTATAAATGGAAATTAATACCTGTAGACTCTTGCTGGAGATGTGACGGAAGTGGTGCTTCTATACTACATATACTTTGGACATGTCCAGTACTTAAGGATTGGTGGAACAACATTCATCAGATTATATTTGAAGTCCTGCACAAAAGATTTAAAATCTCTGCAAAACTGTGTGTCTTGGGATCGACCACTGAGCTCAAGGACAATGACTTTACTTGCTTTGAAAAAAGATGGATTATCTTAGCTCAGCAAAACGAATACTGCTAAGACACTGGAGGAAAAGACTGCCACCTCCTTATGAAGAATGGACTACAACAATGGCACAGTTAGCTGCCTACGAGAGGGTGACGTACTCTCTACTGGATAAACTGGATCAATATATGCCCACTTGGAGCCCTTTTACTGACTGGTTGTCTGTGGGCTAATGGTTGCCATGACAATGTAATGTGATTGCTGATTTGGTGTGCTTGTCTGCTGGGAGGTGTCAGTGTGGTGGTCTATGGTGGTGTGTGTTTGTTTTGGTTTTTTTTGTTTGTTTGTTCTTGTTTTTCTGAAAAAAAAGAAAATAACAACTTAGGGAGTAATTTTCTGGCCTTGTTGGCTCTATGATTGAATGAATGGATCTCTCCCTGTCTGTATTATTTGTTTGTTTGACTTCAATAAAAAGTTCATTACAAGTTGGTAAGATACTGGGTGCATCGTCTTAGACATCACATATCAAGTATTATATTCTTGAATTGCCATATTGCAACAAGGTACATTCATTTCATAGCCAATAGGAAGAAAGCAGAGGAGAGGAAGACCGGTTCTGGGCCAGCGGTGTCCCCCCTCACCCCTGCAGAGGAGCTGGCGATCAGCATCAGTCGAGGGCGTCCGATGACGGAGGGGATTCCTGGTGGCACGTCATCGGAGCCCTCAACCTCCCAGGAGGAGCAGAATGAACTAGTGCAATGTATTTTCCCTAATAGACCTACGCCTAAATCACTTATGTCTAATTTGTGTAGCCTTGCATGTTCGAAAATGACCAGTTTAAAGATTAAGTACCCGAACATAACCTGAACAAAACCTACCCCTACCAGGTTAAGTTCAGAGCCTATGTTACTATAGTTACTTACATAGCCTGATCATATTTGAGCTTTCTGGAACTTAAATTCCAGGTTTACCGCTAACTCTGGGTTAACATATCCAGATAAGCCAGTAAACCTGCTTTCTGGAATACCCCCCTGGCCTCCACATTCACTAGATTCACTAGATTAGTTAATGTAAATTTTTATCTGTCATTGTAGGTTGTTAATATAATGTTGATGTTCAAGTTTCATTGTTTTTGGATAAGTTTTGTTTATTAGTGCATTATTTGACACAGAAACAGGATGTGATATCACGATGACTTCAAGTTGCCATGCCAACCGTTCCTTAAAGTGGTCCCCTGGAACCGTGAGAGTTTGAAAAAAATAAATAACTACAGTGTCTAATCCATCATGTCCCTGTAAGTGGTGGAGGTAGAGCAGAGCGTAGTATTAATTAAACTAAAACATGAGTGAGTCTGGAGGAGGTGTGGGCGGGGCATCGATATCACGGCTCCAGGTGGCTCCCCCCTCAGATCGTACTGATCAGACTCTAGCTCCAAAGTCACAAGATGGCGCCGCCCGTATCCCTGGGAAAATGGCATCAGTTTGGCCAATGAGAGGAAGAGGAGACGTGTTGTCCATATTTATATACAGTCTATGGTCAGAACTGTTGTGGAGGGAGACCTGGACAATAATAGGAGGTGGTCATAATATTATGGCTGATTGGTGTATACTGGTGCAACACTATAAATTCCCCCCTGTGGGATAAATAAAGGATTCTCTTTCTTATCTAGAATATTAACTGCAGTGATTTTTAACAGTCCCAACCTGTCTGCACTGGAACAAAGCCACTGGAGTTACTGGTGAACACAGGGTCTGCTCACAGATGCTGAGGCTTTGTTTTCTGCTTTGATTGCTCAAGTTGCTCTTGCCAAGGTCAACTATTTATTTGTATTAAACAAGAGAACAGCAGAGTAATTACTTCCACTCCCTTCACGTATGTTAACATCTAGAGGCTGTTACTCACAAGTGTCGTATGTTTCATGCTTTAAATGCTTTTTTATTTCCTCACACTAGTCATCTCCTCTTTGTTTGGACGTCTCTGTTTCTGAGCTCTGTTCCTTCTGGTTCCTGAGTTTTTATCTACCTCAGTCTGTGTGCTTTTGGTTTTTCAACCGTCCTCCTGCGTCCAGCATTTGGATGTTATGTCCATAACGTAGTCTGCTGGAGTTTGTCACTGTGTCGCACAGCTACTGGTCTATAGGTCTAACAGTTAAACCCAATGAATGAGTCAGGAATGAAAGAAGCACCACTAATTTCATTAAAGATATGTACAACAAAATGTTCTCAACACAACCGGTTTTCCTCCTGAAAGTTTTTACCTTGAAGAGCCACAGGATCAAGTTCAAATTTAGGAAGCAGCAGCCTTCTTCAAAGTGTTTTTACCATATTTACCGTGTGCTGTAACTCACTTCCATAACTGTTGGATTAAGTTAAAATATAGTTTTTAATTCCTCTGTATTTCCTTGGTAGCTAGACCAAGACAAACTAAGTTCTGTGGAAGTGTCCTCTAGTTTATTTGCATTTCACTGAACTTCTTCTCAGTCTTCAGCTCTGCATGAATACAGAACGGTACAGTCTGAATGTTTCTATGAGGCGCTGGTGCCGGGTCTTCCACTCTATGAAAGGTTTCCATCTGATTCACTGCAGCTTCACTGGAGCACGACGGGAGGAAGAAGGAGGTGACCAGCTTCTCCATTGGACTCAGACAGGAGTGGTGCTCAGACAACAACCTTGTCACCAGGGAGACCAAGGAGGACACTGTGGACTACAGGACGTCCAGGAAGACAGAGCACGCTCCTCTCCTCATTCAAGGGGAGGAGGTCGAGCATCCACATCACAGCTGACCTGACGTGGTCTGTCAACACTGCACACCTGGTGAAGAAGCTCCAGCAGAGGCTCCTCATCCTGAAGAAGGCTGGACTCTCCTGTCGACTACTGACTAACTTCTACAGGACACAAGAGAACCCGTCCTCTGTCTCTGTGTGACAGTGTGGTTGGACTTAGCTCTGGTGATAAGAACTGCACAGGGGATTGTGGGGGGTCCTCTCTCAGACTTGGACTCAGTCCATGTGAACCGGGTCTGAAAGAGGTCCAGCCTGATCACTGCAGATCCCACCCATCTGGGACATGGACTGTATGTACGTCTCCCTTCACTGAAAAGGTCCAGAAACATCAGAACCACAACCAACAGACTGAGAGACAGCTTCCAACTAAGGGCTGCTTAAAATTTAGCAGGTTACTATTTCAACTATTTATCTGGATCGCTGAACAGAATCCTGAATTTGTACCGGAAAACCAAAAGCCTCAGAGTTTTACAAACTGACTGGATCTAGTCTGTAGAAGATGAAACTTTTCTGATGATTTGTGTTGGAAATGCAAAAAAGAGACTGGAACTTTCCTTCACTTTATGTGGGAATATGTTTGAATCAGATCTTTCTGGACTCTGATTGTAAATGTTTTGAGTAAGTGGCTCAGATCAGAGATCTCCTCAAATCCAGAGCTCTGCCTAAAGGGGGATACATCTCAGCTACAAAGTGGAACCAAATGAGAATTTTGGTTCATTTGGGTGGGTACAGCAACAGCTGGTGGAGTCATTTGAAGACACCTGAAGGCATCAGAGATTCCACAGGTGAGAGAATGGGTCTATGCAACGACTGGGATGAGGATCAGCACCTCCAAGTCTGAGGCCATGGTCCTCAGTCAGAAAAGTGTGGATTGCCCACTCTGGGTCGGGGAGGAGGTCCTGCCTCAAGTGGAGGAGTTCAAGTATCTCGGGATCTTGTTCACGAGTGAAGGTAGGAGGGAGCCAGAGATTGACAGGTGGATCGGGACAGCATCTGCAGTGATGACGATGCTTAACCGGTTGGTCGTGGTGAAGAGAGAGCTAAGCAGAAAGGTGAAGCTCTCAATTTACCGGTCGATCTACGTCCCAGTCCTCACCTATGGTCATAAACTTTGGTTAATGACCAAAAGAACAAGATCGCGAATACAAGCGGCTGAAATGAGTTTCCTTCGCAGGGCTCAGCCTTAGAGATAGGGTAAGGAGCTCGGACATACGGGAGGAGCTCAGAGTAGAGCCGCTGCTCCTCCACGTCCAGAGGAGTCAGTTTAGGCGGCTAGGGCATCTGGTAAGGATGCCTCCTGGCTGCCTCCCAGGAGAAGTGTTTCGGGCATGGAGAGACCTCGGAGAACCACCCAGGACACGATGGACGGATTATATCTGTCGTCTGGCCTGGGGACGCCTGGGGGTTCCTCTGGAGGAGCTGGCTGAAGTGGCTGGGGAGAGGGCTGTCTGGGCTTCCCTGCTGAAGATGCTGCCCCCGCGACCTGGACCCGGATAAGAGGGAGGAGACGAGAACGAGTACGAGCATGTTAGGTATGTATTTGTGTGCAGGTATGCATGTATGGATGTATGGGTGCATGTACAGGTTCATGTTCACAAGACAAAAATATGACGACGAGTCTGTCGTCAGAATGACTTGACTGTACACTACCTGCTCTGGATGGAGAAACACAAGTTAAGTTTGCCATGTACCAAGCCTTTGCAATAAAAACTAGAACTTCAAATCAGCAAATAATACTCTTGAGTAAACTTAGTAAATATAGAAATCCACACTAAAAGTCAATATTAGAATTAAAACAATTAACCACAATTTACTGGTGTTTTTCCTTTGGAACTTCTTCATCTCTAAATATTCTGTTAAAGGCAAACAACAAACATTTCCTTTCTCCCATCTCCAATAAATCTCCAGAATATTGTGGTGACATTAGGAGAGACCCGGTGGGTGACGTCAGGAGCAGGACTCTCTAATTAGCGATGTGGTGCAGCTGTGAGGGATGGTGTGGGGAAAGACAGGCTGATAAGTGTGGCAGAGGTGGCGTGGAAGAGGAGAGAGCAACACGTTTGGCGACACGGTACTCTTTTGGCAGGGGAGGGTGTCGTTCGCAGTGATCTAGAGCTGCCGGTGACGAAGACAGGTAGCCAGGGGGAGTCGTGATCTGCGTGTTAGGAGGGGAGGCTGGTTGCCTCCTGTAGCTAAATTAGGGCCCTTTTTAGAGAGAGTGCCGTGTGGCTATCGCTCCCTGCGCGGCCTCCACAGCGTGCCTTCCTGGTCGCCAGCCAGTTCCTGTCTCGCCGTCCAGCAAAGCCGTTGCCCCGGGGAGTTGGACGGTGGCATAAGCTCAGACCCCGGGGGAGGGTCTCGCCGAGCGGGCGAGTTAAGTACAGTCCCTCATTTAACTTTGTATGTCTTTGTTATTTTGTGTGTACGTGTGTTTAGGTCGGCCTATTTTTATATTTGATCTGAAGTGGTGGGGTTGTCGAGGCAGGAGTGACGGGCTTGTGGGTGGGCGGTCTAGGGGGGCCATACTGCAGGTTAGCCGTGTGTCGGGTGTTGCATATTGTGTGCTGTGCTAAAGTGTGCCTTAAAAGCTACAGGAAGCTAGCTGATATGCAGTGGATTGTCACTCATTGGTGTTAGAGGCGAGCCTGTATTTGTGACCCCACAGAAGAAGCCTGCGCCCTCGACCGGCACCTCCCTGTCAGATCGGCGCCCCCCACATGTTTTATGAATTCTCGTCGTCCGTTAATAAAGATTGTTCCCTATACACCATCCTTGTCTGCGCGTTTGTTCAGAGGTTCTGACACCCTATTTATAGCTAAAAGGGAAAACACGCATTTATTACAATATTCAGGTCAACCTCACAAACAAGCACAAAATAAAGTAAATACTTTACGTTCAAATACTTTAACTGAAAACTTAATGAGCAGATTTACAAGCCAATGAAACCAAAGTAACACAAGAGGAAAATGTCCAAAATGATAGAAGGTAGGGAAATAAAAAAAGTTCAAAAGAAATAAAACAACCAAGCGCTTGGGGTTTTTACCGTTGCTGATCCACATTTGCCTCCTTCGTCCTCAGTGACAGCCAACGCCTGGCGTTTCCGCTAACAGTTTCCTAGCCAAGACGTTCCCGTTTGAAAGTCCATTAAATACTTTTCTACTTTTCCAAACAAAGAAACAAACGTGCGTCACCTGACTGCAGGATAAAGAAGACTACATGGTACCCTGCACACAAAACAATCAATCATCAAAACAGCTCTTGGACCGATACGTTCTAGTATCTCAGTCAGCAAAAAGCTTCAAGGTGACGTTAGAACTCTTTTCCACTGTTCCACAGCACACAGCGTTCGTCACACACAGGTGAGTTCACAGGTGAGTCTCCTCCAGACGAACTTTAACTTGAGTCCCACCTGCAAAGTCACTTCTGATTGGCCCAGAGTCCATCACTCAACCAAACCTGAAATACATCGACTCCTTCTACAGGAAACAGAAAAACAACAATAAAGCAAAGGCTTCTGGGACATGTAGTCTTGATGTACTCCAGGAAAACACATCCTCATGTTTTTAAGGTCCCTACACAAGTCACTGCAATGTTTGCACTGTATGTTTACAAGGTTTGCTGCTGACTACTCACATGTATATATCTGTACAGCTCTATTTGATCACTTTGGTTTTCTGAAGATAATGTTGTGTACATGGAAATATCTGAGGTCCCAACAGTATAATCATACTTTCTGTGCTGACTCTAAAACTCCAAACTGTCCTCCTCCCACCAGACCATTCTCCTCGTCTACTGAGGCTCAGTCCACTTTCTTCATGTCTTCCTGCAGTCAACGTCACAGCGGGTGAACAAGTGAAATGATGATGATGATGATGAAGACCACAAGAGGGCGCCTTCATCCTGCTAACCAGGGATGTAGTGGAGGTTAAAGCTCCTCAACTCACTTTGTCCACAGTTTGACTTCATCACATGTTATCAGGGAGATCAAATCACATTTAGAAGCTGTGCAATGATCTGGTGCGTTCAAGTCCCGTGGGATAAAAGGCCACTTTAACAAAAAACTCCACTGGTGTCCATATGTGTCTGGACACTGTTTCTGTTGTTTTACCTGTTGATCAGAACATATTCAAGTTACAGTTCTACAATGAATCTGGGATTAAAGTGCAGACCAGGCTTTGAACCAGAACCAGGAGAAGGGATCACATCACTCCAGTTTTAGCAGATCTCTGCTGGCTCCCAGGATGTTGTAGAATCGCTTTGAAGCTCTTCATGGCCGCGCCCCGGACTACATCGCTGACCTTTCAGCTCCATAAAGGCCAGCTCGTACCTTGAGATCCTCGGGCAGAGGTCTAGCTGAAAACTAAAGGGGGCTGTGGAATGATCTGAGGAAATCAGGTCAGCTGACTCTGTCAACTCTTTGAAATCTCAACTTTAAACAGATTTTTATTGGAGAGCCTTTCTTGGTTTTACTTGGAGTCAGTTTTAATTCTTAATCCTTAACTGTGTTTTATTGTTTTTCTTTGAGCTGTTCTGTTTTATTAACTTTGTTTCATGTTCCTGTTTTTAAATCGTCTTATCCGGGTCCGAGTCGCGGGGGCAGCAGCTTCAGCAGGGAAGCCCAGACAGCCCTCTCCCCAGCCACTTCTACAAATAAATGAATAAATAAAAATGCAATCAAAGCTAAAAAGAAGAAGAAACAGCGTCTAGTTTAGAGCCACAGCACATTTTGGAGAATTCACCTTTTATGATCCAAGTTTGACGTCTGCTACAACCCTCAGATAAAGTCCACCTCCAGGGTCATGCATCGTGATAACAACTGTGGAGTTTATCATTTATCCTGAGGGTGGCGCTACAGGAACGGTCAGGAAAACTAAAGACTTTGACAGAACTTTTATTTTCACTCAGAAAAAAACATGAAACGATTAAAAGAAGCAACAAGTAACAACAGACACTGCATCAATAATAAAAATAAAAGAAGTTCATCATCTGAGGAGAATGGAGGCCGTCCATTTTGATTTCTTCACTCATATATTATTATCATTTTCAGGATTTGAGTCATTTTTATGGATAAATGTAGAAAACATTTAGGACTCAAACACTTTCAAGCGGAACAGGAAACAAAAGAAAATGGGCGATGCTTGAGTCATTGCTGGTTCTACTTTAAAGATTGTTTTTCTCTGCAACAATTATTTCCATGGTCTGAAGGACAACACGCGCCTTCAAGCTACAGGACAACAGATAGATATATACAGTAGATGCTGACTTTTAACTCTTCTACCTTTTTCAAAGAGGGAGATATTTTTTGTCAGTTTCCTGTGATGAAAAGAAAAAGCAAACTGTGCTTAGGATGTTGCTGGGTTATTGTGGAACATCATCTAAAGTCAGGATGTTTGGGTGATTTATTGTTTCTGAATGAAAACGTAAAAATACATGAAGAGAAAATAAAGAGAGTTGAAGGAAAGTCAAAGGCCAGCGGTTTAAATTTGAAAAGATGACAAGTCACGACACTAATGCATCAGTTAGTCAGGAATCTACATTAAGATAAAAAGGTCAGCGACTGATAAACACCTTCAAGCATCAGGTTCATCAGGTTATTCCCTCTGACGGACACTTGTCTTCCTTTGACCTGCTTCTAATTAAAATACTTTACACGACTAAAACAATAGAACTCATGTCTGACAATGGTCATCACACACCAAGAAGAGGAAGAGGAGGAAGAGGAGGAGGAAGAGGAGGAGGAAGAGGAGGAGGAAGAGGAGGAAGAGGAGGAGGAGGAGGAAGAGGAGGAAGAGGAGGAGAGGAGGAAGAGGAGGAGGAGGAGGAAGAGGAGGAGGAGGAGGAGAGGAAGAGGAGGAAGAGGAGGAAGAGGAGGAGGAGGAGGGAGAGGAGGAAGAGGAGGAGGAAGAGGAGGAGGAGGAGGAAGACGAGGAGGAAGAGGAGGAAGAGGAGGAGGAAGAGGAGGAGGAGGAGAAAGAGGAGGAAGAGGAGGAAGAGGAAGAGGAGGAAGAGGAGGAGGAGGAAGAGGAGGAGGAAGAGGAAGAAGAAGAGGAAGAGGAGGAGGAAGAGGAGGAAGAGGAGGAGGAAGATGATGCGGAGGAGGAAGAGGAGGAAGAGGAAGAGGAGGAAGAGGAAGAAGAAGAGTAGGAAGAGGAAGAAGAGGAGGAAGAGGAGGAAGAGGAGGAAGAGGAGGAGGAGGAGGAGGAAGAAGAGGATAGATAGATAGAGACCAAATCACCTGGAGACTAAAAGACACATTTTAACCAACTGTCCCTGAAGTGACTTCTGTCTATTTGACTTTAATCAACTCAGCAGAGGATCCAAACCAATCTAACCAAAGTCCAGCATAGAGAGGCTGAGTGAATGTGGTCTGGACTCTGTGGAGGAGAGTCATGGTTTCAGAGACGCTGTAGAAAGACAGAATACCTGCTCTGTGATCCAGGTACACTCCTACTCTGGAGGAACCAGGACCTGAGACGAGAGTTTGGATGTTGTTGTAGTAAAATTCATAACTGTTTGAGTAACAATGTAATGACCAAGATTTGTCATTGAATCCAAATAAACATTCATCTGAACTCCCTGCTCTGCTGATATTCGTGTATGTGACTGCTACACCAACTCCTCGTCTTCCTCTCCTCTCCACCTCCCAGTAACAACGTCCAGTCAGACTCTCTCTACTCAGGACCTGACACCAACCAGTGAATCTGTCTGGATGATCAGAATAAGACTGTTGTTGATTCATTCTTGTTACTTTTCTGTTCCCCTCAGATAATAACAGCCATGTGTATGCTGTGTTTGGATCCAGTGTGATTTGACATGAATATTTCAAGAATTCATCTCTGGTCTTTGGCTCTGGTTGTGGCAGTAAAACATCCACTTCAGTCACTGTCAGTGAGATGTTTGTCCATGTCTCTCTCAGAGTGTCCTGTAGTTTCTTTCTGAGCTCTGTCACAGCTGCTTTCACGTCATCAAAGTTCCTCCGAGGACCAATCTTGATGCTGGATGAGTGTGTAGACTCACTGGGTGGTGGCAGTGAGGGGTAGTTGTGTAGAAACTGGTTGTGATCCTCTGTGTTTAAGAGCTGCTTCAGCTCGGAGCCTTTCCTCTCCAGCTCAGTGATCTTCTGCTCCAGCTTCTCCTGAACATCTTTGACTCGACTCTCTTCAGTTTCCTGCTGGGATCTGACCAGCTGCTTCACATCAGAGCTACTTTTCTGGATGAGACGGATCATCTCAGTGAAGATCTCCTGACTGTCCTCCACTGTTTTATCAGCAGAGTGAGCGATGGCCTTCAGCTCCTGTCCAAGCAGCTCCACATCTTTCTTTGTCTCCTGGATTGTCTGCTGGATTTTTTCTAGCATCACCTCCACCTCCTTCTGCTTCTCAGTCCTTTCTGCTGCAGCTGAGACTGTGTCGTGGCCTTTATGTTCATCCACAGAGCAGAGATAACAGATACTCTGCTGATCAGTACGACAGAACATCTTCATCACCTCATCATGACGAGAGCAGATGTTCTCCTGGAGCTTCTTGGAGGGCTCCACCAGCTTGTGTCTCTTGAATTGTGCTCCGTCATAGTGAGGTTGGAGGTGTTTGTCACAGTAAGAAACCAAACAGACCAGACAGGACTTGAAGGCTTTCAGCTTCCTCCCAGTGCAGACATCACAGGCCACATCTTCAGGTCCAGCATAGCAGTGATCAGCTGGAGCAGCTTGGAGTCCAGTCTTCTTCAGCTGCTCCACTAACTCTGCTATGATGGTGTTTTTGTCCAGGACAGGCCTCGGTGTGAAAGTCTTCCTGCACTGAGGGCAGCTGTGGATTCCCTTCTGGTCTTCTTCATCCCAGTGGCTTTTAATACAGTTCATGCAGTAGCTGTGTCCACAGGGAACAGTCACAGGATCCTTCAGTAGATCCAGACAGATGGAACAAGAGAAGGTTTCTCTGTCCAGCTCAACTCCTTTCTGCTCCATTTCACCTCTCAGTGTCGACGACTGTGTGAGTTTCTGTTTGCTAGAAGTGAAACTAGTCTGAGCTCTGATCTGAACAACATGTGATTGTACAGTGAATGGAGCCTGTCAGCTCTCACACTTCACCACATGCTGGTTACACCCATCTTCAATGTAGAGATCTAAAGGGGAGGGAACAAGGAAACATGAGGAAATATGAGTGGAGCTGCTCCAGGAAGAGGGAGGAGTTATCAGACTCTTGTTCCAGGAAGAGGAGCAGACTACAAAACAAATCAGAATCAAATCCACATCATTCATGGTCATAGACGCCACAGACATGTTACAGTTACACACTAATTCTACTGGATGAGCTTTTAATGCTGATTAATTCAGTCCCCTAAAAAGATCAGCTCTAAGCAGCTTTTATTTTAGTCATTAGAAGTCTATTGGTCAGTCGACTGTTGATTCAGATTCAACTTGAAAACACAGTAACACTCACTGATACTGAAGCTGCAGCTAAAATACTGAAGAAGATCATTACTGGAAGATGTGAAGACTTTAAGGAGACACTAGAGGCTAAATCCATGTTTTTGATCCATGGCTCAAGTCACTTTTCACATGTTGCTCTCTTCTGCTTCTATAACATGTCTTCTTTCAGACTGCTGCAAAGAAAACCTTCAAACCAGACATTTAGGTGTTTGTTTGAGCACAGTTATGAAAAGCAACACATGTTAAGACGTATTTAATGACTCAAATATCAACTGTGGAGCTTTCATGGGGACATCTTTGTTTCCTTTTTCAGTGCAGCAGCCAATAATCTACAAATACACAGCAGCTACTTTACTTCTGTCATGGATCCAAACAAATATGGACGGAGAAGCTGGTGGAAAGAACGTAAATTGCTCTTATTATCCTGACATTTATTAACTAGTGCTGAACAAGCAAGATTTTCCACGTTAACGTTTAAAGGAGCGAATGTGAAAACTTTTGATTTGATCTGATTTCCTGATCTGAATGAATGACCTACCATCAGTCAGGTAAATAATCTACAGTCAATACAAACGGTTAGAGCCTACTTACTTGTTTGGAGCTGCACGGAGGAACTGCTTCACTTCACAACAGGAAAAGAGAAAATGTTTCAGAGGAGGAAGTAGCTGCAGGTTTGAACTGGATTCAACAGTTGCATCAGAAATCTAAACACGTGACTAAGAAGGAGGGACTGTGGTTATTTCCTGATCAGCAGTAGTGAAGGGAACTCTTCTATTTTGTTCTAATTAGTAATGATGAATGGTTTGTGTGTTGAAAACATATTTTATCATTCACTGTTTTCATAAAAGCTTTATTTTTATTCATTCTCTAGAAAACAAAGTACAGTTACTATTGTTTAACATTTGAATCAAATCTGGAAATGAACAACTGAACCACAGCAAACAAATCAAATAAACACAGGCCAAAGTCTGAACATTATGACACTTTAGATCAAAGTCTTTAGGTTAGAATTAATACCAGACGTCTCAGCTTGGATGTCCAGTCTTCACTCACTCACTTCTCTTTTTACAGACACCTTTACTTTTAAATCCAGCTCCCCCGTCCCTCTGTCCCTCTGTCTCTCTGTACCGCCCAAACTATTATTTTCATCTACTTTGGGGGGGTCTAAGTCTCATCTAGGGGGGTCAGACGCCCCCAATACCCTCCGTAATTCGAACCATGTTAACTACTACAGGTGTTCACTCCATATTTACACTGTTTGCTGTAAATATTACATGTAAAATGAACTATGAGGCAATAAACAGGTTCTGTTCATAATCTTTATGGACAGAATTTCTAGGCGCAGTTCGATGTTCGATGATCGAGGATCGTCCCTGTTTTTTGCAGATGACGTGGTCCTCTTAGCTTCATTGAACAGTGACCTCCAGACCACAGCCGAGTGTGAAGCAGCTAGGATGAAGATCAGCACCTCCAAGTCTGAGGCCATGGTCCTCAGTCGGAAAAGGGTGGATTGCCTACTCCGGGTCGGGGAGGAGGTCCTGCCTCAAGTGGAGGAGTTCAAGTATCTCGGGGTATTGTTGACGAGTGAGAGTAAGAGGGAGCAGGAGATGAACAGGTGGATCAGAGCAGCATCTGCAGTGATGAGGATGCTTAACCAGTCGGTCGTGGTGAAGAGAGAGCTAAGGCAGAAGGTGAAGCTCTCAACTTACTGGTCGATCTATGTTCAGCCTTAGAGATAGGGTAAGGAGCTTGGACATCCAGGAGGAGCTCAGAGTAGAGACGCTGCTCCTCCACGTCCAGAGGAGTCAGTTGAGGTGGCGAGTGCATCTGGTAAGGACGCCTCCCAGGAAAGGCGTTTTGGGCATGTCCCACTGGTAGGACACCTCAGGCCGACCCAGGACACGATGGAGGGATTATATCTCTCGTCTGGCCTGGGGACGCCTGGGGGTTCCTCTGGAGGAGCTGGCTGAAGTGGCTGGGGAGAGGGCTGTCTGGGCTTCCCTGCTGAAGCTGCTGCCTCCACGACCTGGACCCGGATAAGAGGGAGGAGACGAGACGAGCAATAAAGAGGTAAAGTGGTGTGCTGGTTAGCACTGATGATTTACAGCCAGAAGGTTCTGGGTTCTAATCCATGGGCCCACTGGTTCCTTCTGTGTGGAGTTTGCAGACAGCAAAAATCACAGTGTATATTGAACTGAAAGAGCAAAATAAATACTCCACATTAAGAGTTACATGTGAACACTGAGAGGACATATATACTCCATTACTGGTACGGTCAGACACTCTTTCTGAGCTTTCCTGCAGCATAAACCTTGAACCCCCAGAGAGTAGAAAGATGTACTCTAAATCAGTGTTACAGGTCCCAGGGGAAGCGACCACAGTAACACATAGATGTTTTTATTTGTCTTTCTTTGGTTTGATGCCGTCTGGAAAACACAGTAACAGAGTCAGAAATATGAAGACATGGACCACTCGTTTCTCTTCCTGATTTCCATCTGAGGGAAGAGGGAGGTGTCACCCACCTGAAGCCTCCCGGAGCAACAGCACCTGAACATTAGTTCCGCTCTTTGTTTTCCTCCTAACTTACTGCTTGTCCACGCAATTTAATGTGGAATTTATCACTTTGTTCACCAGATTCTACCTGTTGTAGTATAGTGCTTGATACTTTAACAATAAATAAAACACGATTTTAAAATGACATGGATGTGTAATTAATGACTTGAAACATGAATAAACAATAAGTGGCCATACCTTTTCTTCTTCTTCTCTTTTTTGTCTCCAGTCTGCCACATGAACAAAAAAGTGTGAAATAACTCTAAACATGATTCATATTTAGATTCTTCAGAACTCTGATCTGGGCTCTAATCTGAGGTGATTAACTTCACTTGATGGTTTTTGCAGCTGCACTTGGGGACACATTCAAGGTCTTTTCATCTTTCTGGACTGACTGACCTTCAGTTCTTAAAGTAATGACGGACCGTCGTTTCTCTTGACTTGAGTTGTCAAATAGGGCTGTCAGCTGTGCACCAACCTGACTTCAACTACCATTAAAGAAACTCCACAAATGAACCCTGACAAGGCACACCTGTGAAGTGAAAACCATTTCAGGTGACTACATCATGAAGCTCACTGAGAGAAGTCCAGGGGTTTGCAGCGCTGTCAACAAAGCAAAGGATGGATACTCTGAGGACTCTGAAATATGAATCATGTTTAGAGTTAGTTCACACTTTTTTAGTTTACTACATACTTCCATATGTGTTCATTCCTGGTCTTGATGCCTTCAGTGAGAACACAAATAATCAGAAAGAAAAACCATTAAATGAGAGGGTGTGTCCAAACTTTTGACTGGTAGTGTAGTTCATCATCTGTGATGAATGGAGGCCATCCATTTTTATTTCCTCACTCATATATTATTATCATCATGTTTTATATATATATATATCATTATTACTATTGCATATGAAGCTATGTGTCACATACCATGACACATCCAAACAGTCTCCCTGTAATCATGAGAGAGAGGTTAGAGTTACTAGTGTCAGTTTCCTCTGTTGTCAGAGTCTCCAGTGTTGGGTTTCTCTCTGTGAAGAAGAGACGAGAAGAGAAGAGACGAGACGAGACGAGACTCTGGTGAGGAAATAAACAACAGAATCAAGTCAACCTGAATTATCTGATCTATATCCAGTTGATCTGATAGTTTCTTCTAAACTACAGAGAGAAATATTTTTAGCCTTCTTTTTCTTCTTTCAGTTTGTGACTCGCTGAAATAATGAAATGCACCAAAGTATTTGTGTTTTCATCTGCTTGATTGGCTTCTCTTTGTCTACTTTCAGGATTTGAGTCATTTTTATGGATAAATGTAGAAAACATTTAGGACTCAAACACTTTCAAGCGGAACAGGAAACAAAAGAAAATGGGCGATGCTTGAGTCATTGCTGGTTCTACTTTAAAGATTGTTTTTCTCTGCAACAATTATTTCCATGGTCTGAAGGACAACACGCGCCTTCAACCTACAGGACAACAGATAGATATATACAGTAGATGCTGACTTTTAACTCTTCTACCTTTTTCAAAGAGGGAGATATTTTTTGTCAGTTTCCTGTGATGAAAAGAAAAAGCAAACTGTGCTTAGGATGTTGCTGGGTTATTGTGGAACATCATCTAAACTCAGGAAGTTTGGGTGATTTATTGTTTCTGAATGAAAAAGTAAAAATACATCAAGAGAAAATAAAGAGAGTTGAAGGAAAGTCAAAGGCCAGCGGTTTAAATTTGAAAAGATGACAAGTCACGACACTAATGCATCAGTTAGTCAGGAATCTACATTAAGATAAAAAGGTCAGCGACTGATAAACACCTTCAAGCATCAGGTTCATCAGGTTATTCCCTCTGACGGACACTTGTCTTCCTTTGACCTGCTTCTAATTAAAATACTTTACACGACTAAAACAATAGAACTCATGTCTGACAATGCTCATCACACACCAACAGTTTAGGCAACAAACAACATGTCTAATATTTTAATTATTAAAGATTTAAAGACTTGACTGCACAAACACTTTCAGGAAGTCACAATCTTGGACCGGACTCACAGCCGACCCTCTTTGGACCCGGTCTTGGTTGCTGGTTGGGACCTGTCTGATCGCTGATGGCAGGATCCGGTGTCGCTCTGAGGCTCCATGAGTTCAGAGAGTCTCTGGACTCCAAAGAGGTCGACGGACGACTCGTTTTAACACCAACGTGAGTGAACCTGAGTGAACCTGGAGGCGTAGATGGACGTGGTGTGTGAATGAGATGGAAATGCTTTGAATCCTTTACCCTCCTATTATCTTTGGGGTCAATTCAGTGTTTAACATCTCACATTTAATGACTTTTAATAATTTAATGGGGACAGTTTGCTGAACATGAAGTTAAAATGATCTGTTTTCTATGTCCTGTACCCATTCAAGATTCAAGATGTCTTTCTTGTATGTTTCCCAATACGTTCATGGGGAACGTTTCTGTCTCTCACATAAGATCAAAGATGAAAACAGTTACAAAATAAACATTCTGGAAATAGAAAAATATAGGAAATAAGCAGAAATCAGCCGATGTACGGGGGCAGCACCCTGACAGCCTGGTGGATGAAGCTGTTCAACAGTCTGGTGGAGTGAGCCCCGAGGCTCCGGTACCTTTTCCTTAATGGCAGGAGACTGAAGAGAGGATCTAAGGGGGAGGAAAATGTCTGTGAGGGAGGACAGAGGCCATATCAGATGTTCTTTGGGGTCAATTTGACTCTTTTAGCTTTAGAAAACGTCCTCAAGATACTGATAGCTGACTCAACTTAGGGCTGAAGCAACATCTCAAAGCAGCACAGCAGCTTTCTAAAGCTTCTGCCTTTGGTGCCTTTAGTGAATGAGTTACATTCTAATTGAATTATTCAGAAGATAGAAAAGTAAAACGAATCATTCTGAAAGTTAACCAGACGTTGTGGTTCCCTTTAAATCATATTATTTCTTAAACACCTTCACTGACACGTGTAATATTTTTATGTCATGTTTGGGACTGCTTGAAACAACCTGGACTTTATTCTCTGCCTTTTGTCCACAGGTCGTCCCGTCCTGGGAGGGACGTGTGTGGATTATATCCAGGACAACTGGGCAGAGTTCATAGTGTCCACAAGAGGGAGCATGGGTAAGAGAAGAGATGAGGCTTAAATCAGTGTTCAAGCAATCAGCCACAACATTATGACCAGGAGAAGTCAATAACATCTAAACCATCTTGCTCCAGTTCAGTGTTCTGCTGGGAAACTTGTGGACCTGGCTTCATTCATTGGTGTGGATGTTACTTAGACATGTAGCACCCACCTAGACCAGACCAGGCACCCCCACCCCATAGCAATGACACTCCTTGATGGCAGCAGCCATCCCCAGCAGGATGCAGCCACAAAAACACTTTAGGAAGAAGAACAGCACAAGGTGTTGACCTGGCCTCCATATTCACTAGATCCCAAACTGATCCACAGAGGCCCCTCCCCTCAAAGACCCCCCCACTAACAACAGGACACCCTCAGAAGACCCATGTCCATCCTCTGATGAGTCACCTGCACTATATTATCATAATGTTTTGGGTGATCGTGTGTATGGTCATAATCTGTCCTCTAGACTCTTAATGTGGTTTCCACTCAGCCAATCAGAGAAGATCAAGGAACCATTCTCAGATCAAATCAGGATCAAATGTGGTCTACAGGGTCCACCTCAGCATGAACGTTGAGCATAACTGCTTCATTAGGTTCTGTAGCGGAGCCTTGGCTCCAATAAATGAGGCGGAGAGCTTCCAACAGGTGCTTCAGTTTTATTGTCTGCTGTAGCACCGTGAAAACTATGAAAAGGAAATACAGCCAGAAAAACAAGAGATTAAACTGATGAGTCAAACATTTCATGCAATTAACCCCATTCAATAGAAAATGAAAAGACACGTTTATTAGATAATATTTAAAATCACTGTTAAAACTCAACCAAACCATATCACCCCTCAAGATGAAATAAATCCAGACATCCCAAGGATAATAGTACTAGTTCAGAACCAGGTCCACATACCTCGGTCCACTCCACCACGGGAGCTAATTGTTGTCGTTTTCTACCTTGCTACCCACAACAAAAGCCTGGCCACTAGATGTCAGTCCAAGGTCATTTACTGGCTCAACACACAGAACACAGAGGAAGACTGAGGTGACAGCCTAAACAATTCACTGTCATTCACAGGCTCCATGAAGAACAAGTGTCCTCATGTTGTCTAATGTGATAATGTTGACAAGTGTCACAAATGTAAAAAAGTCTTCTTAAATCCTGCAATAACACTCTGGGCTTTAACTGTGAGAGTGTTTCAGTGAGTGACCTATAAAGGGTTAAAGACAATCTGGTGTTTTTATCACACAGGACATTAAATATAAACTAGAATTATTAATGCTTCACTTCAATGTAGACATTAATGGCTCTGTTCTATAAACTGGACGTAAACAGGATCTAATGAATAATTAATACTTTCACCCAGAAGTTGAAGTAGATTTTATTATCAGAAGGTTTGTATTATTAGTTTTAGAGGTAGTATTTTTATACTCCAGTATTTCTTCTACTTGAAGTGACTCCCTCTAGAGAGGAAGACTGGATTGTGGTTCTCTGATTAAATGTCCTTCTGTCTTTCAACATGTTGACAGAGGAAGGTCTCAGTTCCACCTGGACTCTCCTCAGTCTCTGAACCATCAGCCTGAAACCTGCCAGCCCAGTTTTGACTTCCTCACCCTGAGAGCTCTGAGTCTCCACCGGGGCAGCGGTGAGGTCTGGGACCAGCGCCCCCCTCAGACCACCTACCAGGAGCACTTTGGACTCCAGTCTCCTCTGTTCCCACGGTGACGCTGTTTATTCTGTTCATTTAATGATCTTTGAAATAAAACACGTCTGCTCATCATCAAGCAGCTGTCGTCATATCAGTTCTACACACACAGACAAAGTCAGGACAAATTTACAGAGGAGGAAAGTAGAACACATTTCATTTGTTCAACTGAGTGTGGTCTACACCGAGGTGCCAAACATGAGGCCTGAGGGCCAGTGTGCCCCCCCACATGACCCTTCACAGGACAAGAAGTTACAGAAGATAATGCAATAAAGAGGTCACGTTCAGATTAAAACATTTCTTTTAAAACACACCACCACAGTAACACTTTAAAAATCCATTTCCATCCTAAAGCTGTTTGGAGGAGCGCCACCCAAACAAAGTCCAACATCAACCAAACAACAAACCAGGAGACGTCAAAGTACCGCCCACAAAGTGTGATAGACAGCTGATCTCTGTGCAGTGAGGACATGACACAACAATGAGCTCTCAGCTACAACGATGGAGACCAAATCACCTGGAGACTAAAAGACACATTTAACCAACTGTCCCTGAAGTGACTTCTGACTATTTGACTTTAATCAACTCAGCAGAGGATCCATAAGAATATAACCCAAGTCCAGCATAGAGAGGCTGAGTGAATGTGGTCTGGACTCTGTGGAGGAGAGTCATGGTTTCAGAGACGCTGTAGAAAGACAGAATACCTGCTCTGTGATCCAGGTACACTCCTACTCTGGAGGAAACAGGACCTGAGACGAGAGTTTGGATGTTGTTGTAGTAAAATTCATATCTGTCTGAGTAACAATGTAATGACCAAGATTTGTCATTGAATCCAAATCTACATTCATCTGACCTCCCTGCTCTGCTGATATTCTTGTATGTGACTGCTACACCAACTCCTCTTCCTCTCCACTCCACCTCCCAGTAACAACGTCCAGTCAGACTCTCTCTACTCAGGACCTGATACCAAACAGTGAATCTGTCTGGATGATCAGAATAAGACTGTTGTTGATTCATTACTGTTACTTTTCTGTTCCCCTCAGATAATAACAGCTCTGTGTTTGCTGTGTTTGGATCCAGTGTGATTTGACATGAATATTTCAAGAATTCATCTCTGGTCTTTGGCTCTGGTTGTGGCAGTAAAACATCCACTTCAGTCACTGTCAGTGAGATGTTTGTCCATGTCTCTCTCAGAGTGTCCTGTAGTTTCTTTCTGAGCTCTGTCACAGCTGCTTTCACGTCATCAAAGTTCCTCCGAGGACCAATCTTGATGCTGGATGAGTGTGTAGACTCACTGGGTGGTGGCAGTGAGGGGTAGTTGTGTAGAAACTGGTTGTGATCCTCTGTGTTTAAGAGCTGCTTCAGCTCGGAGCCTTTCCTCTCCAGCTCAGTGATCTTCTGCTCCAGCTTCTCCTGAACATCTTTGACTCGACTCTCTTCAGTTTCCTGCTGGGATCTGACCAGCTGCTTCACATCAGAGCTACTTTTCTGGATGAGACGGATCATCTCAGTGAAGATCTCCTGACTGTCCTCCACTGTTTTATCAGCAGATTGAGCGATGGCCTTCAGCTCCTGTCCAAGCAGCTCCACATCTTTCTTTGTCTCCTGGATTGTCTGCTGGATTTTTTCTAGCATCACCTCCACCTCCTTCTGCTTCTCAGTCCTTTCTGCTGCAGCTGAGACTGTGTCGTGGCCTTTATGTTCATCCACAGAGCAGAGATAACAGATACTCTGCTGATCAGTACGACAGAACATCTTCATCACCTCATCATGACGAGAGCAGATGTTCTCCTGGAGCTTCTTGGAGGGCTCCACCAGCTTGTGTTTCTTGAATGGAGCTGCGTCATAGATATTTTATCATTCACTGTTTTCATAAAAGCTTTATTTTTATTCATTCTCTTTTTCCTTTTTGCTCCAACATCTTCTTGATGTAGGGAGGGGGTAAATAAAGGGTACTGTTAGAATCCACTTGTATGAGGCTACACCTACGGAACAACAACGATAGGTGGTTCTGTTCTCTCTTTTGTAAAACTGGTACACTTGGTTGTTGTTGATGTGGATTTACTGTTTCATAAGGAATAAATGTGGAATCATCAAAACGTTGTTGTTCTTTTTCATTTTCTTCTTATTTCTTCTTCTTGACTCTTCTTACAGTTCAAATTTAACACTTCTCAACACCAACCAGTGTTAGTTTCTCTCAACACTAGTGCCACACATCAACTTCCTCATAGTGTCAGTTGTTAACTACTACAGGTGTTCACTCTATATTTACACTGTATGCTGTAAATATTACATGTAAAATGAACTATGAGGCAATAAAGAGACCACGTTAAGCTCAACACATTTATTTTAAAAGGCACCACCACACACTTTAAAAATCCTTTTAAATCCTAAAACTAAATCATATGGACAAACGTCACCCATTGGATTCTGAAATTTAAAAATGAAGCCTGAAGTGAGGGAGGTACCAAGATGGCTACTGCGAAAGGTGTCCACTACTGAGCTCCTGCAAAGGAAGAACGTTTTAGACGGTGACACTGACACTGTCATGTGTTCTGTTAGGTGTCACTAAAGTCCCTCAGTCCCACACAGCTGAAAACCTAAAGAATGCCAAAGAACTCTTAAGTGACGAATGGAGCCTTAAAAACAAGATCCACTGTCTGGTCACTGACAATGAGGCAAATATGATGGCTAGTGCTTGGCTTCTTAGACTACGTACAATCCTTTCTTAGGGCATGGTTTAAATTCAGTGGCAAAAAAGACACTGGATGCAACAGCAGAACTATCAGAGATCTGGATGTGAGCCAGAAAAGTTGTTTGTTTCTTCAAAACCAGCACAAGGGCCAAGGAGAAACTGGCAGAGGTTCAGGAACAACTTGAAAAAACAGTACAAACAGATACAGAGGAGTCAGTTAGCAGAGTCACAGCAGAATGTGCAGGATGGAGGAGATCAGAACATGTCAGACCCTCAACATCACAGCTAATAGCTTTCTCTTTATTTGATCATTGCTTGTATATATGCTCTATCTAACAACTGGATGGATTTCCATGTGTTTTACAGACCACAACAGAGGAAGCCCCTGGTCCCTCAACACAATAAGAATAAGAATAAGAATAAGAAAAACCTTTATTTGTCCCGCAATGGGGAAATTGCAGTTCACAACAGCTTACAGAGCAAAATAGCAAAATAGCAAAAAAGCCAGAGCAATGAGGATAGCTATAAAAGATAAATAATATGTACATGGTAGGAATAATAATATATACACTGTAGGAATATTGCACAGATTGAGTTGTAATATTGCACGGGATTGTAAGAAATGTTATTACACTTATGGTATAGTACTATTGCACATGTAATTGTAATATTGCACATATTATCAGGAATGTTCATTGTGAAGCCTAACAGCAGCAGGAAGGAAAGACCTTCTGTATCTTTCCTTCACACATCGAGGGTGAAGGAGTCTGTCGCTAAAGCTGCTCCTCAGTCCTGTCAGATCACCATGCAGGGGGTGGGACTCATTGTTCAGCATGGATGACAGTTTAGCCAGAACTCTCCTGTCACCCACCTCCCCCACTGAGTCCAAGGGGCAGCCCAGGACAGAGCTGGACTTCCTGATGATTTTATCCAGCTTCTTTCTGTCCCTCTCTGTGATGCCACTGTTCCAGCAGACCACTCCATACAGGATGGCTGATGCCACTACAGAGTCATAGAAGGTCTTCAAGAGTGCCCCTTTCACTCCAAAAGACCTCAGTCTCCTCAGAAGGTAGAGCCTGCTCTGTCCCTTCCTGTAGAGTGCGTTGGTGTGGTGTGTCCAGTCCAGTTTGTTGTTGAGGTGAACACCCAGGTACTTATAAGAGCCCACTTGCTCAATGTCCATTCCCTGGATGTTCACTGGTGAGGGGAGGGCAGAACGGCGTCTACGGAAATCCACCACCATCTCCTTGGTCTTCCCCGCGTTGATCAGGAGGTGGTTTCGTTGACACCATTCCACAAAGTTTCCCGTCAGTCCTCTGTACTCCGCATCGTCGTCACCTCTGATGAGGCCAACAATCGCAGAGTTGTCCGAGAACTTCTGTAGTACACAGCTGTCGGTGTTGTGTCTGAAGTCTGCTGTGTAGAGGGTGAAAAGAAAGGGGGCCAGAACAGTCCCCTGGGGGGCACCCGTGCTACTGGTGAGCAGGTCAGACACACAGTTCCTGTTTCTCACAAACGGCGGTCGGTCTGTGAGGTAATCCAGGATCCACGTAGACAGGTGGTGGTCCACACCCATCCTCTCCAGTTTGTCCCTCAGAATCACCGGCTGGATGGTGTTGAATGCACTGGAGAAATCAAAAAAAGTTATTCTCACAGTGCTGCCGGGCTCTTCCAGGTGAGAGAGAGCTCGGTGTAGCAGGAAGATGACAGCGTCCTCCACTCCGACATTGGGACGGTAGGCAAACTGTAGTGGGTCCATGGAAGGGCCCACCTCAGAGCGAAGATGTCCCAGGATCAGTCTCTCCAGTGTCTTCATCAGGTGGGATGTAAGAGCCACCGGTCTGTAGCTGCTGAGGTCTTTAGGGTGCGATGTTTTAGGCACCGGTACCACGCAGGAGGTCTTCCAAATATGTGGTACCACTCTCAGCTCAAGGCTCAGGTTGAAGGTTACATACGTCTGCAACGCCTGTGCCATGTGAAAGGGTCTTCTCCAAAGCTGGAGAGGTGATAAGTAAGAAGAGGAACAGAGTAAAGCCTAAGTCAGCTGAAATGATCTTGTTTTTAAATAAAAATCTCTGAACCATCCAAATCCCCTTCCCAGTCTCACAAGCATTTAGTACAACTACTGTCATCACAGTCCCTAGATGCACAAGCATTTCACTTTTTTATTTTGTAAATACATTTTTATATTTCTATCAATCTTATAAAAGCATAAATGTAAAACATACAGCATTATATCACTAACTCATACAAGTATATGATTATTTTCTATAAAAAAATCAAGCATGTCAAGATGAACACACTGTAGATCCTTTAATGTTAAACACAGCCGTGTCTTTCTGTTTCACGATCCTTTGCCCTGTTTCATGTGAATGCTATGTATAGTTTGATCCAGCAGATGTCGCCACATTCAATTTGATCAAATGCTTCAAAACACTGAACCATTTCAACACAGTTGCTTCAGATTGATTGAGTGCTTCAGAAAGCTTCGGTGTCTCCATCACTAAGGACAATAAGGCAGGAGTTGGGAAGAAAAGGAGATTTAATTAAAAAACAAAACAAGCCCAAAACAGAAAGAGCTGCTGAGACAGCAGGTATTCCAGAAACTAAAATCAAAACTTCCAAAAAGACAAAAACATAACATCACACGACTAGAGATCAAGAACGCTGGGAAACAGTAGAAAACACTGTGATGTGACAGAGGACAAAGAGAAAAGCAGGACTATATTTAAACACAAGGGCAGAGGAGACACAGGTGAAAACAATCAGGGCGGGGCAGACAATCACAAAGGCGGGAAATCACAGGACAGGAAACCAAGAAGTTAACAAAATAAAACAGGAACGTGAAAAACATGAACCATGAAAGAAACTCCAAACATGAACACAGGAATGAACAAAGCAGAACCATGACAGATGTTAGGTTGATCTTATAAGATGCATTGGATGCTCAGTGTGTTAGTAGGAAACTACTTGTTCCTAAGTATCTCAGAAGTTTTCTTTCTCTCCAAACATTTCATTGTCAGTAGTTTTAAACACCAGGGGGCTGAGAAATCTTACAAAAGGTAAAGCATTGTTCTGATACGCTAAACAACTGAACACATACGTTTGTTTCTGTCAGGAATCTCATCAGGATCAGAATCAGAATACTTTGTTAATCCTTCAAGGGAATTGTTTTGTTGCTCCCATAAAGTGAGAGTTGCAGGTTAACAGAGTAAATAGAATAGAAATAAAAGTTTTGCAAACATATATAAAAAAATAAAGTAAGATGCATTTAAAGTAAAAGAAACAGTATTGCACAAGTATTCACAATATACAGAGGTAAGAGGTGGCACATAAATAAACAGCGTCTGAAGTGTTGACAGTGTTTAGAGTGACCAACACTCAGTGGGAGGAGTTATAACGTTTGATGGCTACAGGCAGGAATGACCTCCTGTGGTGTTCTGTTGTACATTTGGGCAGAATGAGTCTGTTACTGAAGGTTCTCCTTAGACCAGGCATGTCCAAAGTCCGGCCCGGGGGCCAATTACGGCCCGCGGTAAGATTTCATACGGCCCGCAACTTCGGTCTTACAATATATTATTTATGGCCCGCTAGCACTATAACAGAATAAAGAAATCACAAAACTTTAAAATGTGATTTCTCCTTTCACCACATGGTGGCAGCACCACTAATTACTGCTATCTGGCTCTGCACCTTGCGGCAAACCCTTCTCCGTCATTACTGACATGGCGACTGCAAAGAAAAAGAGGCAAGTTGATAGTGAGGGGCGCCGCTTTCAGGCAGATTTGGCTTTTTTGGTTGACATAACGAAGCATCTGAATGCGCTGAATGTTAATCTGCAAGGACAAGATGCAGTGGTGAGCCAGCTGTACGCTCACATCAAGGCCTTTAGAACCAAGCTGCAACTTTTCCAAAGACAATTGTCCAAAACAGATCCCTGCGCTGCGCACTGCCCAGCTTTGAAAGAGGTCATCGACAGTTTCTCACAGGACAACATCGGTGCGCAAATGATGAGTTATGTAACAGCTATCGCATTTCTTTCTATGGAATTTAACAAACGCGGATTTCGCTGTTATTGAAAAGAACATGTTGCTTTCTCTTCTCCCTTCTCTTATGCACTATACTTATGGACTTATGGCACTTTTTTTTTATTATTTTATTAAACATCTTGAATAAGATTTGGTTATAACTGTTGATGTTGTGTATCTGTAGATGTGTACTCTCTGAAAGATCTTGTAAAAGACAAGAGCAAAATTAACTTGTTTTAAACTTTAATGATAACAGACAACTTTGCATTACATATAACTCCTGTTAAAATGTTCATGAAGCAAATATATTTATCAGACTCAAGGAAAATTAAGGTATTCCATACAGTTCAATGTTCAATGTTATCTGACTTTCCAGATATTAATTAAAGGCATAATTGTGTTTTTAGAGTTGTTCACGTCTGCCTGAGTGTTGTTAAAAAAAAAAAAACATCAGAAGGAATTACTGGCCCCCGGGCATCTTCACTTTATCAAATCTGGCCCTCTTAGCAAAAAGTTTGGACACCCCTGCCTTAGACTGACCAGTGTGTTGTGGAGTGGCTGAGATGAGTTGTCCAGGATGGTCTCCACTCTTGCCAGCATCCTCCTCTTAGACACTGTGTTCAAAGAGTCCAGCTCCACCCTGACACCATCACTGGCCTTGTGCATCAGTTTGTTGAGTCTATTTGCGTCTGCCGCTCGCAGCCTGCTGTCCCAGCATGCAACGGTGTACAGGAGCACACTGGCCACCACAGACTCATAGAGCATCCTCAATATTGTCCGACACATGTTGAAGGACCTCAGTCTCCTCAAAAGGTAGAGTAGACTCTGTCCCTTCCTGCAGAGTAACCTCAGTGTTCTTTGACCAGTCCAGTTTATTGTCGATGTGCACCCCCAGATACTTGTAGTCCTCCACAATGTCCACCTGGCCCCCCTGGATGGTAACAGGGATCTCCAAAGCCTTTTTTCTCCTCATGTCCACAACCAGCTCCTTTGTCTTCATCACATTCAGCTGAAGGAAGTTGTCCTTCAGTTTCCCACCACAGTTCTGTACTCAGCCTCCTCATCATCACTGATCCGGTGTGTAGTCGCTGATCCGGTCTGGGGCTGCAGGGGTGTGGTGTTTTTGGCACTGGGACGAGGCGTGATGTCTTCCACAGCACAGGTACCCTCTGTAGGTTCAGGCTCATGTTGAAGACCAGCTGAAAGACTCCACACAGCAGCTGTGAATGATGTGAATTTTTGGAGAAAGATCAGCTGGTGTTTTATCCATGAAACATAGACACAATAGTGACATTTTCCATCCAGATGTAGATCCCAACGGTCATTTTATTTGTCACGTTATCTCTTACAACAAAGCTGCTCTGATCATTTCTAATGTGTATGGGTACAAGTCAAAGCCAAACATCCAGTTATTTAGTGAACTAGAGAACAGAATTAAACATCGGTTAAATACGTTTCCAAACTCACAAACTGTAATTGGTGGAGATGTTAATGTAACACTGAATCCCTGAATAGACAACATAGACCGATGTTTGTTCTGTAGCTTCAGCGTTTCCGAGTCTGCATGAACGCAACATGGGACGTTAACAGGCGCGTGCTTGATGACGTATAACAACAACAACACGCTAGTCTCGTAGGTTGCTAACCGTGGCTAACAAGCTAGCTCGCCCGGTGTATGAGATGTCCGTGGTTTGGAAGTATTTCCAAGTGTCACCTACTAATGACTGCAAAGCAAAGGTGGTTATGAGAGGAGGAAACAAGGCGTCTTCCTTTAATACATCAAATCTGATCACCCACCTCAAGAAGAATCATGCAGAGTTATACGCTACATTTGTCTTCCTTGTTTTGATATTGTCTGTAGTTTGTTTGAGGAAAAACTTTCTCTCTAAAAACACTAAAAATAAATGAATGGCACTTTTTTCTATAACTTATTCTGCACAGTGTTTACACGTGATATAAGATTCTGCTCACACCGCCCAGCTCTAATACACTCCATGTCCTGAACTCTCTCGTTAGATATTTCACTGCGGTCTAGCATGACACATGTGGGTAAGACCTAAAACAGGGTCTTCAGCACCGTCAGGCCTGAAAACTGACTGGATTCAAAAAAGTATGATGAGAGAGAAGAGCCTCGTGAAAGCAAAGCCAAGATGTTTTAAGTAAAATTGGATCTTTAAATGAAATGACACTGAACGTGAATCAGATCGGTTCATGAAACCAGTAGCGATACCCAGTCCTGTGTAGCTGCCACATACTGAGATACCGCAGGCTTCACAACTTTATACGATTCAGATTTGATTTCCTAAAAAATGCACGGCTTATACAAG
Source organism: Planiliza haematocheilus (assembly GCA_005024645.1). Classification (NCBI taxonomy): domain Eukaryota; kingdom Metazoa; phylum Chordata; class Actinopteri; order Mugiliformes; family Mugilidae; genus Planiliza; species Planiliza haematocheilus. Next base: position 36,670 of record SRSE01000717.1, read on the forward strand.
CTTCTAAACTTCCAGCGAGACGTGAGAAGCCTTCGACACCGATAAAAACCTGCTGACTTGCAGCGAGTCTGCGCCAGAGAACGTGTCGGCGGATGCTGCCTTGGTAATAACAAAGCATCAGGTAACAAGTCGTCATGTATACATTATATTGTGTTTTGGAATGAAAAACCCTTCAAAACTTGGCTTCCAGCCTCTGACCCACACCCCGATTTCCTGTCTTTCTTCTCCCTCCGTTGACTGACTCCTGGTGTGTCCAGTAAGTAGAGCTTAAGACCAAATTAACACGACACTGAGACTTTGCTGGTCCTTAATCTCAACCACAGCTTTTTGTATTTGGTGTTTTCTCTTGAGTTTCACTGGACAAGGTTTAGAAAGGACTTCTCCTCCTCTAGCTACAACTTAAATCCAAATATTCAGTCGGTCCAGAGCCTACAGATGTGAATAAACAATTTTAGTTAAACTGTTTGGACATTTTCAGCTAAGATACAACTGTTTTTTTTTACTTTACAGACAAATTACAACTTAAAAATAACAACAATAATGAAAACATTTTTTTTTCAAAGCTGGTCAATTTGATTTATTCTTTCACGTGCAAGAGAGACTGCTGAGGAGGAGGAGGAGGAGGAGGAGGAGGAGGAAGACTCACCTCTCATCAGGAGTGTCCACGTGAAAAGTCCTCTCGATGACGGTGGTCCACTGCAGACAGCGGATGATGAAGGTGTTGGGCTTGGGCCGCTCCGTCTTCATCAGCTGACATTCTGGAAGTCACACAGAAAGTTTTGTTTTTTTTGTGGGGGGGGGGGGCTCATACGTTTGGTCTGCAGCGTCTGAAACGGAGGGGGGATTGACGGGCTCGTGTCTTACTTGCTACAGAGAAGTTGTTGAGCGGATAGGCCAAGTCAGAGTCCTGCGGTTTGTCCTTGTAGCCGATGAAAGAGCCGTCTGTCTTCAGCAGAAAGTAGCGCGGCCGCCAGTTCTTGATGTACTCTCCTGCAGGGAGGAAATAATCGACAACAAGCCATCACATCCTGATACGCTCACATTGGTTCAGCCATATGAAAAGGCCAGTACACTGAAAAGTATGTTGCATCGTGTATTAGTATCATCTAGGGATGGGTTCTTGTTTTGTTCTTTGGATGAAGTCGACGCTGCTTCTGCATCTTTGCTCATTTTCTGTCTTTCTTCATCCTCTGGTTTGTGCTTGTGTTTGAGGTGGTGGAACAAATTAGTGCTGTTACTTGCATTTGTTTGCAAACCTTGCATGTTGTAATTTGCTGCTCTGCGTCAGACTTTTTAACCCCTTCATGCCTAGTGTCGCTAATTCACGACGCACTGTTTCCGTTCAGACTGCAGCTGAAATAACGCATGTAATACTCCAATGTCGGTTTGTGCACATTCAAAAAACTCCTAGGAACCTTTAGCAAGCACTAGTTTCTGCTAGGACCGGCCGGAGTGGGAACAAAAATACAAATATTTAATTTCTTTCTATAATTGAAGAATCAATTGAGGCGTTAAGGGGTTAAAACCAAACCAGATAATGGAGGTGGAGCCTCGTTTAGGAACGAGCTCCTCTCTGCCGGCGTATCTGCTCCACCTTCCACCATCGTCAGTTTGTCAATATTCCACACGTGTTGGGCTGAGAGTGTGTCGCGCACATATATACGTCATCAATGGGAATTTATGGTTTTTATCACGGGATGACATATTTCATCGTCTAGGATATATCGTCAAAAACATTCCCCACGGTAAGAATATCGCACATCCCTAGTGTCATCCTGATATCAGACTGAATCATTTAAGGTGACTTCTTCTTCAAGTTGATTGTGTTTTGTGGTGAATAACCAGTAGTGACTTACTTCTCCACTACGTGGAAGTTATTTTTAATAAAGAGAAGCTGGAGTAGGAAACATTTAAAGATAAGCCACAGTTA